>JASDQU010589228.1:12395-59579 GCA_032191745.1 Picea mariana | reverse complement strand
ACTCCATCGGGCCCCCTATTCAATTGGTTTGACATTCTATGAGATAGGAAAGGGATATTTGTTGTTGTATACTAATCAATCAATTGTTTTCCCTGGATGTCCCTAAATTGGACATAAAAAAAATATGTTTCAGGTATCCTTCATTATTTATTAAAATTATTATAAATATTTATTTTATTTATTCATAGAATGAAAAATTATATCTATTTTAAAAATAATATTATCTATTAAAATTACTATAAATATTAATTTTAGGCATGGTAAACTATAATATGGTATACATCTTTATCGAAACATATCTTAAAAAAATTGCTATTAAACCATTCTGATTATAATAATATTTATTTGTATTTTATTTTTCTTTAAACAAATAAAAATAATCTGCATGTATAAAGTAAGCAACCAGACCAACTGTAAACTTATATCACATTTATACCAGTAAATAACCCACATAAACTCATATCAAATTTATATAACTAATATTAATAAAAACATTTTACAATATGTATTCATATATATATTTACGCAATCCTTCAGAATTACATAGTATTTCCACTCTTACATTACCATTTAACACCATTACGTTCCCCTGATATAAGTTCTAATAATATAATGAAGAACAAAGACGTTATTTTATTGATCCCAACCGAAGAAAAATACTTTAAATGCTAGTGGAATCTTTTGTTGTTTGATCTAGCTTTCATTTAAATGAATTTCGGTTAAAGACTCGTATAACATTAAAGAATAATTGTACAGTGATTTCTGTAAAAATAAAATAATGAATCCCAGTGTTCGAAGACATTACACAAATGTTCCAGTCGCTCCGTGCTGCTCTATGGTATAAGTTTGATCAACTGAATGAGGGGCAATTCCGGAAGCAATCATAGGACGTGTTCTCGCTTCTACTAGAAGTACCTACTTCAAAATTTCAATAATCAGCTTTCGCTAATTATGCTGCCTATTTAGTTTAATTAAGAAATCTATAAGAGACCTAAAGTATAATGAAGTCCTACAATTTGTGTCCTACCCTTTAGTTTCTCCACAGAAACGGTGATTACCCTTTAGTTTTCTTGACCGTAAATTTCAGCATACCTGCGAAAATTGTAATGACTGCGAGACCTTTCGCGCCTGTAATCTGGGCTGGGGGAGTGCGTGGGCCTATTATCATCGCTAGGGCTGCGTCGGTTTCTCCTTCTATCACCTGGAGAACCACGCAAGTCTATGTAACTGTCGGGGGATGGGGTGTTTCTGCTACACCTAATTCTGTAATCGGGGTTTGGGCTTCGGCTTCGGCTTCTTCTTACAATAGTCTCAGTCTCCCACGGTGATTGAGACCTCAAATGATAAGCACTCCGCTAATCATCCAAATATGTAATCTTAAATTTTAATCATTTAAATTTGAAATTTGATAATCATATGATGTTTCAATAATTTCTTGATATGATTAAGTTAATGTTAAAAAGTTAACAGGTTAAAAGATTTTTTAAAATATATAAAAAAGTTACCAAGAATAAATCACATTCATTAATTTGGAAGGACTATTAAAAATATGTCAACATGTTAACCATCTCATTAAAATTTTAAATTAAAAAATGATTAATTATACCAGTCTAGAATACTTGACCCCATCTACAATTGATTGTCCTGGCTAATACGTCACTATGTAATATGTTTGGCGGGCTTCACGGTAAACAATTCAATTTGACGTCACTATGTAATATGTTTGGCGGGCTTCACGGTAAACAATTCAATTTAGCTTTTTAATGATACATATCATTTTGGAAAAGAATCAAATTAAAAAACCATAAGAATTTTCATTCAAAAGTTGAACGCAAAAGTAGAGAATGTTTTTCAAGAACATGTTCCAGCTACCAAAGAGATGTGATTCGCAAGAAAATCCATGCAAGGAGGGACTGGAGAATGATGATCAACTTTCCAAAGTAGATAATTGAAGCATGTCTAGATTTGGTAACAAATATGTCAATGTTGGGATTTTGGTATTACATCAATTCAAAATCATCTCAAATGTCAATTTCGAGATTTGGTAATACCTAAAAACTGATGTATCAAACACCCGCTTGAATTTTTTTTGAATTATGAGATTGTATGTTGGGATTTTGTTAAATATTATTAGTTTTTGAAAGAATCAATATAAATAAATTATTAATTTAATATTTATAAATTTTTATAAAAGAAGTAATTATGTTTTATAAATTTGAAGTATTAATTTAATATTTATAAATTGTTATTAAAAAAAAAAGTAATTATGTTTTATAAATTTGAAGTAAAAGATTTAAAATAATGAATTTTTAATGATTTAGTTAATTTTTTAAAACTAATTAAAACATATATTAGTTTTTAATTACTTTTTTCTTATTCATAATTATACTATTTTTATGTAGAATTTTAGAATTCTGACCTTTTAATGGTCATTTTGTTTTTTGTTTTTTTTTTATTTGTAATTGTGATACTTTTAATGGCGTGTCTTGTTGTAAACCTTCTTTAATGTGTGGCTATATATCTATATCAGGTTAAAAACTATTTTAGTTTAATTTCCATTGCTCCAATATATTTTCAACATAATTCATTATACAAGTTAAATAAAATGATATTTATATTTCATTATTTTATATATTTTTATAATAATATTTAACAGAATTATCACAACTTACATTAAAAAGGACAAATAATTTTTAAGAAATAATAAATATATACTTTCAGAGAACATTCCATTAAAAGTAAAATGAATTAAATTTTTTGCCTAGAGTTTTAATGAATTAATAATTTACATTTTTCATTAAAATCAGTATAAATTAATTTTTTGTTCAAATTTTAACATATTAATAAACATTTTTTTCATATAAATATTAAATTTTTGTTTCAAATTTTAACAGATTAATAAACAATTTTTTCATATAAATTTTATTCTAATATCAATATACAAAAGGTATATATATATAAAATTAAAATAACACGAAAAAGTTTATAGCATGAAGAAGTTCACGCTGGGGACTGCAGCGGCCATGGCCGTTGATGAGCTGCTGGAGCACTGGAAACGCCACCCTGATTTTGCTAAGTTTGAATGTATTTGACATTAAAAATAATAAGTATTCTTTTTTGTTTGTTAAGTCGATGATTGCAGCCACCATAGAGTTGAGTATTCACTATCCATAAAACGAAGTGGTAACGGCCAACTTACTGGGCTAGTCGACTTCGGCTGTGAATCGACGGAGTATTGGGCCACTCGATAGCAATGGAGAATAAACCGAGATGTTGAGGTAATGGAGACATATTACAAAAGAATATATGATAGTGCAGTCCTGGTTGATTGGGATTTCAAACTAAAGAGAAGAATTTTCGACTATGGTAAATGATCCAATTGTTGGAATGAAACCATATAATTTTCGACTAGTACAAAAAATACACAAGAAAATGTGATGTGAGAGTAGACTAAGAAATAATCGACTAACAATGCGTTCGAAAGTTCGCCAAACGATTTGAAGTTTCATCCGATTGGTGATTGAGTTGCGTGTGACTGGGCCAACTAACGATGCTTGCGTGTGAATAGAATCGATGATCGACTGATTTTGGAACTGTACCCTAAGTCGATGCGTGTGTGGGTACAGAGAATGGAGTGAGCTTTTCGTAATTGAATTTGGAATGACGACTCAATGATTGACGATACAATTATAACCCTACCTTCGACTCAATGATTGAGGATACAATTATAACCCTACTTTGGATTCATGGTAGCACAATATTATTGGATCAATCATTAAATCAAGTACATCAATCATACACTTGACACAGTGATTTATGTGGAAATGGAAACCACGAACAATGATTATCTGTATTCTGATTATTCAAAGGAGAATTACAATAGCCTTCACAGGCATACAATCATCATCTCCTTACACACTCTGCTCTTTGCTCCTTGCACACGCTTGCACTCACATTGTACTCCACCTCTATGGGTATGGTCACATATACAACATCTATCATTGAGTTATACAAACCGATCATGAATAGATAACATAGTTACACAAGCAATTCATAAATAGATTGCATGCATGCGCATTAACATAGTTTCATACATGTGCATATGACCGCATGAGGAAATCCATTCGCATGTTTCCAACACTCTCCACCTTGACAACAATTTGCATGATATATCATGCCCTTAATTAATTCATCACCTTTTCTGCAAGCCAAGAGAAGCCAAACACCATCGTAGCTTCTCTAACAAAACTTGTTTCATAAACATTTCTGCAGAATTCACTTTTGTTTGGAACTTTTCCAAAGACACTCCACCTTCATCAACAACATGTCTTACAAAATGGTACTTAATAGAAATATGTTTTGTCTTACTGTGATAAGCTAGATTTCTAGCCAAATGAATAGCACTTTGACTATCGCAAAATACTTTCACCTTGTCCTACATCCTTCCAAACTCACCTAATAAAACTTGTAACCCAATTTCCTCCTTACATGCATGTGAAGCAGCCATATACTCTGTCTCTGTAGTGGATAAAGCAACTACGTTTTGAAGCTTTGGCATCCAACTAACAGGTCCTCCTACAAGAGTAAAAACATATCCTGAAGTGGGTCTCCTTTTATCCAAGTCAACTGCAAAATTTGAATCTACATAACCGCAAACCGAATCTTTGAAACCATCATAGGTGATAGAATAATTGTTTGTGCCTGTAAGATATCGAAGCACCCATTTCATTGCTTCCCAATGCACTTTTCCTGGATTCTCCATGTATCCACTGAAAACACCAACTCCATGTGAAATATCTGATATAGTACGCACCATCACATACATCAAACTTCTCACTGCATCAGATATGGTACACGAGACATATAGTCATTTTCTTTGTCATTACTAGGACATAAACCTGAAGAAATCTTGAAATGGGAAGCCAAAGGGATCTGCAAGGGTTTCACATTATTCATACTGAATCTCATAAGTATTTTCTCCACATATTTCTGTTGTGATAACCACAACTGACCATTTTTTCTGTCTCTGTGTATCTCCATGCCTAAGATTTGTTTTGTTGCTCCTAGATCCTTCATATCAAATGCCCTAGCCAACTGAGCCTTTAACCTGTTGATTTCGACCATGTTTTTTATTGCCACAAGCATATCGTCAATATATAACACCAAAATAATGAACATGTCATTTTCCAACTTTTTAAAGTAAACACAATGATCATATTCACTCCTTGTAAAATTAGGCTCACCATGAAGAAATCAAACTTCTTGTACCATTTCCTGGGAGACTGTCTCAGGCCATACAATGACTTCTTGAGTTTGCAAACAAATATCTTATTGTGATCCTGAACAAACCCTTATGGTTGTTCCATATATATATCCTCATCTAAATCTCCATGTAGAAATGTTGTGTTAACATCTACCTGCTCTAACTCAATATCAAGTAAAGCAACTAGTGTTAATATAACACGAACTGAAACAAGCTTCACAACTGGTGAAACGATCTCAAGAAAATCAATATTTTCCTTTTGTGAATACCCTTTTTCTACCAGTCTTGTTTTCTACCTTTCGACTTTATCATCAACACCATTTTTCAGTTTGTAGACCCACTTGTAGCCAACAACCTTTGTGTCCTTTGAAATTTCTACTAGATCCCATGTTTTACTCATTTCTAAGGCATATATTTCTTATTTAATAGCTTTCTTCCATTGAGCACTTTCAGATACCTTAATTGCTTCCTGTAAACAACTAGGTTCTCCATCAATAGAAACTAAAGCCACAGATGAAACACAATCGTCATACATTGTAGGAGGATTCCTAACCCGTGAAGATCTCCTCAGAGATGGTTGAGGCATATTCTCAGTTTCTTGGATATTTTATGCATATACATCTTCATCTTCTTCTTCTGGAACTTCTTCATGCTCCTGTCTTTCTAAAGATGGTTGATTTTCCAACTGAATTTGTTGAGCTTGCCATACTTGTTCTTGTCTCACTTCAACATCTACCAATTATGATTTTAAGAGCGAGGATTCATCAAATACTACATCTCTTCTTATGATGAGTTTGTGGGCAGTAGGATCCCATAATCTGTACCCCTTAACTCCATCACCATAACCAACAAAGACATATTTCTTTGATCTAGAATCTAACTTAGAATGTTGAGCTTTAGAAATAAGAGCATAAGCATCACAACCAAATATTCTCAGATTTGAAAAATCACACGAATGACATGTCTATACTTCTTTTGGAATCTTACAGTTTATTGCAGTTGATGGTGACTAATTTATCAGATAGCATGTTGTAAGAACTACTTCTTCCCATAAATCCTGGTGCATCTTGGCATTACTGAGCATGTTCCTTGCTCTCTCTAGAGGAGTCATATTCATGCGTTCAACAAAATCATTATGTTGAGGAGTATAAAATGTGGTTTTATGTCTTTCGATCCCATCTTCCTTGAAATAGTTCTCAAATTCCACAGATGTGAACTCACCTCCATTATTTGTCCTTAAACACTTGATTGATCTCTCAGTTCTCTTTTCAACCAAATCTCTGAATTGCTTAAAAGTATTAAATACATCAACTTTTCTTTTAAGCAAATAGACCCAAACCTTCCTAGAGTAATCATCTATAAATGTCACAAAATATGATGATCCTCCAAGAAAAACTGTAGCAGATGGTCCCCAAAAATCTAAATGAATGTAATCAAGGATACATTTGTTTATATGCCTTACTGCTTTAAACTTATGTCTACATTGTTTTCCAAAAACACAATACTTGTAGAAATTCAAATTTAGAAACTTAAAAGTTGGAATTAACTTACGATCAACCAGTACCTTAAGCCCTTTTTCACTCATATGACCCAAACTGATCCAAATTCGGATCTAGGAACTTGATGGGGCTTAGAAAGGCCTAAAAATTAATGTTCTCAGAATGGCTTCAAAAAGGACGTGTGCATAGGGCTTGTCGATACAAACCCAGCACAACTTGAACGAGCTTAAATGAACATCATATGCTAAAGTTATGGCGATCTATTCATTTTTCCAAATAGATAAAAGAATGTTAATTGTACAGTTCGTACAATGCCACATGGAAGCTGACTGTGCAGGTTGTACAACTTACATGGTAGAACAGTTGGCAAATCTGTACAGTTGATGTGGAAACAGGTCGTACAACTGACGTGGCAGGGGCACAGTGGACTATTGACATGGCAGGAGTAGGTGGACCAACCATGAGGTGACATGTGTCACCACTGAAAGGGTGACACATGACACGTTCATATAGGTGCCATCTATCCCTACCATATAGTGACATGTGGCAGGGTATGATGCTGACTAGGCAGATAGGTGGCAGGTATGATTGCTGACTGGCCAAACATGTTGACATGTGGATCATCTACCAGTTGATAAGTGGCATCAGTCCAGCGAATTAGGAGGTGCTACGTGGCCCAGACTTAGGCTTCCACGTGGCACCCAGGTGTTGGTCAAAATGTTCATATACAAAATTTTGAAGTTTGAAGGATTCGAACTCGTGACCTCCAATGGGAGGCTACGCCTTGGGAACATGTTGTATGCCAATGCGTTACCATGAGACTTGTTAATACAGGTCCAGAAAGTTACATATAAAGTGTTGCTAGTGTATAAGTGGAGGCAGAAGGGGGCTGAGGCTAAGCCCCAACCCACGGTTTAATCGTTACCTGTGACCACAATGCTTAGGGGTGTAGACGCCTTTTCACTTAACCACCAGAGCACATATCTTAAGCACCGCTCCTCCATTCTTTTCGGGGCTATGACATTGGTATGGGCGCATTATATGGTCACGGTCCCATTATTAGATGCCACATGACCCTCGTTTTCAGGAAAGGGGCCACTGCGTAACCCTTTGGGTTGGATCTTGGCTATCTAGATGCCATATGACCGATTTAAGGGGGCTCACATCCATTTTGGGGGGCTTATGCCCATATTATTGTTAAAATTGGGTTTTGACCATATAATAGTGATTTTTTCACTGATTTTTGGGCAATTTTGGTTAATTTGGCCATATCTTGGTGGATATTGGACCAATTTGAGTGCCACAAGAAGTGGGTTTTTGGAATTTGATCCCTCTACCTCATGGCTATATTAATCAAGTCATTGTGAGGTTTGAGACAAGAAATAAGAACCAAGAATATTGAAGCAAGTTGAGGAAGAACTTGCCAAGGTCAAGTTGTCTTGAGCAATTAAGAGTAGTTGAGCTTTGGAGGCAATTTTCGAGAGTTCTACTACTCTTTTTTCGGTGTCGTCTGTTGCGTCAGGTTCTTGAGACAGAAAAAAATACATCTGAGTCAGTTGGAGACCTATATTATGTAATTTTGATGGAAATTTAAAGCATTGAATTTTGAATAGAGAAGTCCTCTCACTGAAGACAAAAGCGAAGAGATGTAGGTGAATTTCGTCGAACTCTGTTATCAACTTCTAATGTCCAATTTATTTATGGTTTACTTCTTTGTGTTATCTATTATTTCTCTTCATTACATAAGTTTTGTCGCCTTTATATTCACATGCATCGTGAAAAAAGATCTTGATAAAATTGAAGTCATAATGCGAAATTACTAAGCATGGATTTCGGATTACAAACGTTGATGCCATAATCAAACAAAGTCACTTTCACCTTCAAATGCTACCAATGCTTGATTTGCCTCTGTCCTTCAGATTCCCAATCCTCTTTTCCTTCATGACTACTAAGATGCCTTTGGATGCATTCAGTACTCCACCTTGAGTTGTACACTTGTAACCAGTAGAATCTAGAACTCACAAAGATATCAAGTTCTTCCTTAGTTCGGGAACATGACTTACATATTTTATTGTTCTTAAAGAACCATCATGCATTTTAATCCGGACACTACCGACTCCAACAATTTTATAAGAAAAATCATTTCCCATAAAAACAACACCATCATCAATAGATTGGTAAGTTGAGAACCAATTTCTATGAAGACACATGTGGCCGGATGCACCAGAATCTAACAACCAATGTTTATTTTGATGTGAAACATCACAAGTCGACAATACCTCATCAACCATACCTGAGTTTGTTTCTGCTACATTAACTTCCTTCTACTCTTTTGTGGAGTCCTCCTTGGATGCATTATGTTTTTTCCAGCAATCCTTCTTGAGATGCCCAGATTTGCCATAAAACCAACATTTATTCTTACTCTTCTTGTCTCTTGACATAGACCTTGACGTACCCCTTTCAATTTTCCCTCTTTCTATAGATTGACCTCTAACCACCATTGCTTCTGTTGTTGAGGTTTCTTTACCGTATGTTTTCCTTACCTCCTCAGACAACAAAGATCCCACAATAGTCCACAAAGTTGTGACCAAATGATCCCAAGACTCAGTAAATGAACACAGTAGCGTAACTTCCTTGTCCTCATTTTTCAACTTACTTCCATATTAGTTAATTGACAAATCAGAGTATTGAAAACATTCAAGTGATCAACAATTTTTGTACCTTCTTTCATCCACAAGTTGTACAATTGTCTCTTCAAGAAAATTTGGCTTGACAAGTTCTTTGTCATATACAGACTCTCAAGTTCTTGTCATATACTTTGACAAGAATGATCATTGATTCAAAACAATAACAAGAATTTCAATTTCATTATGTATAAGGTTTAAGGACATCCAAGAATAACTAGGCCGAGGCTTGTATCCTCCTTCAAGAACTAATTTCAGTAAATGTATACACAATCCTTTGTAGAGCTTTAACTATAATCCTTTCAAATATAGTTTTAACAAGTATATATATATATATATATATATATATATATATAATTTCGGTTCAGAAAGGACAGATCAGAAATAGTATTCTATTCACTAGATTGAAGAGTTGAATTTCTTCTCTTCATATTAACTCGTCACGTTGCTTATGTAAACTATGGTTCCTAGTCACACGAATATAATTGCCTGTATTTTACAAGAAACAAAAACCCACGTTTTAAAAAACCAAGCCTTTTAAAAACCCACGTCATTGAAATTGACAGTGGCAAGGAAACACTAATTTAAACAGACTGTGAAATTTACAATGGTAAACTTGGAGTACTTAGAAAAAACTGATGTCAATATATTTAAATAAGTTATTTTGATTTTGCAAAATACAATCCTTTCAGACAAAAAAAAATCAAGTCCTTGAAGTTGACAATGGCATGGAAAAGTTGATTTAAACGATCTTTGAAACTGACAATGGCAAAGGTTGAATATTAGAAAATTAGATGCAAAATTTTCTAATTCAGTTGTTTTAAACATAGGAACAGAAGTATAAAATAACCTTGTTTTGATTTTGCAAAATACAAGCCTTTCACAAAAAAAAATCAAGTCCTTGAAATTGACAATGGCATGGAAAAGTTGATTTAAACGATTGGCAAACGTTGCGTACTTAGAAAATGAGATGCAAAATTTTCTAATTAAGTTGTTTTGAAGATAGGAACACAAGTATAAAATAACCTTCAACTTTTTGCCTCTTTTGCTCGTCAACAATCGGAAAGTTTCATCCTACGTCACATTCCTTGTCATACGAATACACTAACATTATCGTTTAAAGTAATTGAAGAAGCTTTTATATTTATATATATATATATATAACCCATGTTCTTTGAATACTTAAATTGATATATATTTATTTGTATGTAAATTATGTATATTATTTTGTTACCTTTTGAATTTTGAAAGTGTTATTTTTCTCCTGAAAGATCCCGACACCAACTTTCCAAGTTTAACGAGACTTTGAAGTGCATATATATAAAAGACATAAAAAAGGGAAATTATGTGCTTAATTCGTATCTCTGCTAGGAAACAATCACAATCAGAAATATAGAATATTTAAGGATTAGTTTTTCCTTTCTAGAAATTAAAAAGCTTCCCTTCATTAGCAATATTAACTTTAAATTTACATTTATACCAGCTTAAAATCAAAATAGTTTTGGGGTTGGCTAGTTGTTTTATGAAATGGTCTTTTTAATTGGAATCCAACCATATATATTTTCACGAATCATTATTTTTTGCTATTCAGAATCTATTTTTGAATGTAGAAATAGATTCAGCATGCAGAAAAACTCCCAAAACTCTCATATTTTACAAAAAAATCATTTAAATTAATGAACCCAATAATTTCTAACTAGATTTCGAGCAAATATAAAAAAAAAAAGCTTCATTTCATTGATAGAATCTTTAACCTAGAGCTTTCTAAATTGTCATGGTAGAAACAAATTAATGTACCAATAAAAATGGGGTTAGTGGGCAAGAAGTACTTTGCTGCTATACGAATTCACAGCTGAAGTGGTGTGCTAAACCTATTGTAAAAAGGTTTGACACCTTGAAATTCGGATCAAAATCAATACATCAACCAGATTTGGGATTCACTCATAATCCCCTACCTGGATCTGAACCAGAATGCTCATTTTCTGAAACATTCTTCTATAATTGGGATTGGGATTGTCATGCACTAAATCTTTATACACAACAATCATTCGCGACTCGTAAATTTGCTTTTTAACTCCGCCTTAATATTCTTAATGACGTTGAAAAGCCTCAATTGCCGCCACCCGGGCTTGGAGTCGAACCCGGTTTGCGTTTATATCTCTTTTTCTGCTGGACGTGATCATCTCCATTGTTGTGATGCGATTTGATGATGTTGACGTTTGTTGTTTGAAGATTATGGCCGATTATCTGCATGTGACCGACTCCAGGACTACTACTGGATGTGGAGAGCCGCTGTTCCGTCACCATGGAATTTACGCCCTCGGCTTTGTTCGATGCAGACGATTCCTTTTCATCGGTATTTTGGACACTCGGTCTCAGCCTGAACGATAACGACTTCTTGTTCGTCGCGCTCTTTGCGGACGAGCCACTCCTGGGGCTTAAGATCTCTTGAGCATACTCCACCGCATCCTTCTCCATATGACCACAGGCAGTGTCCAAGCTAGAGTCATCGTCGACAACGGAATTGAGCTTGGGATCGAAGACCGAAAGATTGTCGGGGGAGATAAACAGGTTATTCTTCATGAGAAACCTAGCGTTGCTACGGCCTGCAATGAGCAGGAACGAGATCGTAATCAGAAGCGCCATTATACTGCTCTTCATCATAAAGTTCGGTGTTAGCAGACAAGCGATATGATATGCGAGAAAAGCACCCGGTTAGCAGATACGATATGATATCAGAGGATTTTTAACACAAACAATATGATATTGAATGGATTCGCAGGAGAAGAAATGTCAGGCAGTACGAGAAAACAAGAACGGAGACAAGACTTGGACGGGGAACTATGAGAAGGATTCGGAATACTTATAAGCAGTGAAATTGCGAGAGGGAACTCCCTCGCCGCCTTCTCCGACGTGCACCGCTAAACGAAAACGTGAGAGTTAGACTTTGTTTGCTCCGGTGGGCAGTGGCAGACTATAAGTGGACCGGTCACAGGACACTTAAACTTCAATAAAATGTGGCGGAGTAGCGGTGTAACCGGACGGCCGCGCCGGCGAGGGTCGGGAGGGGAAGGGACTGGACGGACAGGCCAGCTATTCCTGACGTGCGTGCGTACGTATTGCCTTGCAATACGTGAACACAAACCCTGTCCGGCTGTAAACGGACTGGGGCTACGGCGCGAGACCGGAAAGGCAGGCAGGTCAGCTATTCCCACATTAGTGACTCTTAAATAAAGTCACCGATACCTGTCCATTTCTAAAAAGTAAGGTCCCTGTCGGTCAACTACACAGAGTAGTTGAGCGGGAAAGTTTCGAGGAATATCAGGTGTATTGAAATTTGACCCTCCTGAAGTCCCTGTCCAACGACTACACAAGGCAGTCGAGTGGAAGAGTTTCGACGAATTTTCAGGTGTATTGAAATTTGACCCGCCTGTAACAGTTGATTCTCTTGGCTAATACGTCACTATGTTTGGCGGCGGGCGTCTCGGTGGACGGTAAACAGTTCACGTTAATTTAGCTTTTGAATGATACATATCATTTTGGAAAAGAATCAAATTAAAAAAACAAAAGATTTTCCATTCAAAAGTTGAACGCAAAAGTAGAGATGTTTTCCAAGCACGTGTTCCAGGTACCAAAGAGATGTGATTCGCACAAAATTCCATGCAAGGAGGGACCGGAGAATGATGATGAATTTTCCAAAATTCATTTTGGAAACGAATCAAATTAAAAAACCAAAAGAATTTCCATTCAAAAGTTGAACGCAAAAGTAGAGAAATGTTTTTCAAGCACGTGTTCCATCTACCAAAGAGATGTGATTCGCACAAAATTCCATGCAAGGAGGGAACGGAGAATGATGATCAATTTTTCAAAGTAGTAGATAATTGAAGTATGTTTTGGTTAAACATTTTTTTTTTTTTGATGTTTTGATCGGAATCATAAGATGTAAATCTTGATAAAATTTTTATTTTCTATTGTTTAAATTGCATTTCTGAATACATAAATCTACAAATTCAACACGTTTAAACTATTACATTAAATCATCTCAAAATTTAACAATAAATATGTCAATGTCGAGATTTGATAATACATAAAAACTGATGTATCGAACACGTGCTTGCAGGTTGCGATTATAAATGACCATTTAAACAATGAGTTTTTCAGCGAGTACGGAAACGAATCCTGCGATTACATTTCCAATTTTTTTGAATTATGAAATTGTATGTCGGGATTTTGTTAAATATTATTTGGTTAGAATTCGAAAGAGTCAATATAAATAATAATATATAACAATAATGCCCGCAGGGGTGTAGACCGATTGGCAAGTGCCGTGTAAAATGAACTATGTAAAATGAGGTCTCAAGGTCGATTCTCACCCCAATTTACTCACGGAGGGCGTGCTTGCGGGCTGTGCGTTTCTCCCTAGGGTTATAAGGCAAATTAAAATATATATTATTTTTTAATTAATTTTTTGTTATTTATAATTATATTATTAGTCTTTTCTTTAGGCTTAGAGGGACTATAGCGATCGATAAACTGTTGACTTCATCTTAGTCTGTCCTTTGACCACAAATATTTTCATATTATCTATTGTTGGAACAAGGGAACTCAAAACATCGATTTTTATAGAAAAAAAAAGTACTATATATGTCATGATATGATTGGACAAAAGATTGGAGGTCTTATTGCCGGCTTCGTTATTCCCAATGTTATATATGTTGGCATATCCAAAGTATTTGATCGTATATGGTCTTTTTTGAATCATATATTTTGCTATGCATTTGTCAATGGTGGATTAATGCTAGCATTAATTCGAATGTTTGGTTTAGCATTTTATGCTAGGTAAATTTATGGCAATGTTTGATATGATGGCATATCCAAAGTTTGGCTTTCCAAAACATCTCTGGTGTTCGAACTATTGTTACAAAAAATATAATTTTTTTTTTTGGGATACGTCAGAGTCCTACCACATTGAATTTTTTTCTTAAATGTTTACAGTGCATTCTCTCGCTGATTTCTTAAGAAGAGAACATCTTCAACAAATTCAGCAGAGTTTAATTATTTCTGTTCAGCTCAGAGAAAACTATGAACATATTGAGAATATCCCTGACTTAATATCTTGGGAAACTTATACCAGAAACTGGGTTCCCAGGTGGGGATTAAGAAGCACACATATTATGGCCCCAAGTACTCAAATTCTCCATTCTGCCCTAGTCCCTGAAGTCAGAAGACAAGGACCACCAAATCTTCTCTCACCAATCATACAACAAGGAAACAGGAGAGCCATTGAAGCTTATCAGGCCCTCACGGAATCATTTCATGATATGGATCTAATTTGGGAAATGACTTCAAATAACCAAAGACAACAGTATTTCTGTGTAAACAGACCCAGATTGATCTCTCAATGGCCTGAACAAAATAAAGAAATAATCTTTCCTGAGACTTGTTATAATTATGAGGAATACCAAGGACTCTGGTGGAAATTCCTGCTCCATGAAGATGTGGTGTTTTTAATAAAGTTTGGGTCTGTAAATACTTCTACTAGAGGAAATCCTCCTCTCTGGTTTAAAAGATGGTGGCAGAATTATGGAATGAACAAAGAAGAAGATGATCCCAGAATTCTATCAATCTTCACTCCTCTCAATCATGTTCGAGATCTAAATTATCAAGGGCCAAATGATGAGGAAATCTTCCAACTATATCTGCTAAATCACTTCCAATGGGGTATTCGTTGTAAAACCGCACTCCAACGGATTCATGGAACCTTGTATATAGTCAGAAAAATCTATACCAAGTCATGGGATTCTTTGTATTATCCTGAACGCTTTGGGACCTTTCTTGAAAATGATTGAAGATGATTGAAGAGACATTCGAGTCTAGATGGCCAACAGTGGTGCCATCCGTTTTCCGTGGGTTGTCGTTATCAACTCCACATTGTACATAATGTCCTATCAGGGAATCTTGGAAACTCGGAGCACTTCTCCGACTTTTTGGTGAGGTTTGACCCACATTTCCAAGGTACCCTCTATCCTTAGTACGATAGAGTCTTGTCTGATTGGGGAATCTTACATGATAACTTCATCCATCTGTCTTTATGTTGTTTTGATCAGAGAATCCTGCGTGACCACCCTGTCAAATATCTTTAAGTACAATAATGCTTCAGGCTCGAATCAAAAAAGGAGGATCTCATGGCCGACATGTTGGGCCAAAGGTCACCTCCCATCCAAAAGTAATGATGCTCTCTCCACTCACACATCCTATATAAGGAGGATGAGTTTCATTCTTTAGGCATCGACAGTCAGTGTGAGTCTTTGAGTCTTCTAGCTTCCCTCTCTCTGAAGCTCGAGTCTTTCTTCAGTCTAGGGTGCTTTGATAAGCCTGCGTGATTCTGGCTCGGCCAACACGAACCTAAAGTGGCAGAAGCACATAGTCGAGTCTATATGTGTGTCTGAGTGTCTGTTATCAGTGCATCCTGCACATACTCTGTAATACCCGGAGAGCGCTTTTATGCTCTGAATAATAAAATATCAGCTTCCACAAATATTCTGAGTTTTGCCTATTTGTTTGCTATTTTCTGCGCAAGTGTATTTCGGACGATTGCATGTTGGAATTTCAGTGAATTCGGAGTTGCTCGCCCCTATGGGAAAGTTGGCCAGAGGCGGATCCATCAACAACAGTGAATGGTGGTAGTAAGTCCCGCAAGGCAGGAGGCCGCTAGGGTAGTGGTAACCACAAAGGCTAGTCCAGAGATCCGTAGCTCAGTTTCGGAGAACACTGGTTCGTGAAGGGAACGCTCGATGGACTTCGAGTGGGTGATTTCAAAACAGTAGCTGAACCCAACACGCGTAGAAAGTAGACGCCACATAGCAAGCTTCAGTGAGGCATTCTGCTTCATTCTCTTCCAGAGGAGGCCCCTTCTTTACAAATGGTATCAGAGTCACAACATTTCTTTTTGCCCCGGGTATGATAACAGCCTCTAACGATCTGTTATAGCTATTCGTGTTTTTTTCTGTAAAGTTTGTATACAATTATCTGTGTCGTTTTTAGTCTTTACCTGGGGAAAAGGCCAGCAGCCTGTGTGAAATCCGTGCACCTTCGAAAATAGCAGGAGAGTAACGCTCAAAGCCCTCCCTTTCTGTGTAAAGATAAAAACAAGTCTGTCATGGAGTCTAGATCAGTTTCTTTCCAAGATATTAAGAATGCTGAAGAAACTAGTACATCCGGAAATAATCAAGATAATGGTTTAGAATCTATGTTTTCCCTCAGTCGATCCCAAAGTATAAATCAGGTAGATATAGAAATTGAAGAGTCTAACCCTCAAGTTGCCTGGAAACTTCCTGCTATCTCTCCCAGTCAGGTCTACCAAGACATGAAAGGCTTTCACCTGAAAGCCATTACCAGGGTCTTTGTGAAAGAAAAGGTCAGCACTATCCAGCAAAACAATAGTGAAATGCAGACAATTTCCTTATTGGACCCAAAAGAGATACAAAAGGAAGCCAAAAAGCATGGCACCAAATTTATTCATTTTGGTTGTATACGCATTGGGATCAATGCTTTAGTTCACAAAGGCATTAATGCCTATGTTTTATGTACTATCAGAGATCTGACACATGAGAAATTTACTGATTCCATCATTGGAGGCATAGTAGCACCCCTGTCTAATGGGCCAGTCTATTTTGACTATTACCCAAACTTTTCCATATATGCCAATGATGAAACTATTGGAGATATTCTAAAACTTCAGATTAAAACCACAGGGTTCAGTATGAAGGCTAAAAGGACTAATATAGCCATACAAATTCGTGGTTGTTTTAGACACACAAATACCATGTTCCCTGCTGTACTCCATACTCCCAGTAAAGATTTTCAAAGTAGTACTTTAGTTATTACTGATGGCCTAAACCAAAAGGTTGAACATAGTACTATCAGATGGGAAGATCTGTCTTTTCCGACAGATTGGGTAATTGACATGCCTCGGATTCCAGTACCACGAGCCATTACTTCCGCTCAGATCAGAGAAACTGATGAATCTGTAGTTTTATCTTTTCCCCAAAGACAGTTAACTCAAAGTCAAACTTGGCCAAAGCCATCCAGATCTCCTCCTCCTATTCCTAGCTATTGTGTACATATTGCCTTACAGAGCCTAGCAAGACAAATTGGAGATGTCCCATTTTCTGTACACTGTCCTGATTGTAGTGAGCTTGTTAGTATTTCTTCTCTTCCTATATCTACAGTAAATAAAAGCTATAGTTTTAAACATGAGAATCATAATCCGAGGACCAATATTCCCCCTCCATCTTCTACATCAAAAGAACCCTGTCCTCATCCTCATTGCTCCGATATACCTTTCCCACATGACTCTCATGTTCTTTGTCTATTCGATAATCTTACCCTACAAATTGAGGATAGAAAGAAAGCTTTTGTCCCAAAAGACATCAGACGTCCCTCCACTCCTGAAATCAAGAAATTTCTTCGCCTTGCAAAAGGATGCCCTAAAGATATTATTGGGGAAAAATGGATGAAAGAGCTGTTAAATTGGGATCTTTATACCCATCCAGCTGCTAATGAATTTGCCAAGAAAGTTCCAAACAAAGAAAAACTATGGTTGGCACACAAATGGAAGTCCTATATGGATACACAAGAAAGGTTTACTTCTTTTTATGAATGGTATAAAATTCCACGGATACCTACACCTTCTCTTGTACCTAGCATGTCTTCCCCTGTATCCTGTTCCATAGCCACAATCTCTGTCTCAGATCTAGGGAAAGAGCTCAATAAGATCAAGAAGCTCATACATAAAGAAGACAAACAAGAAGATGACAGGATACAACTCAAAAGCCAAATACAACATCAGTAGTATCATATTTTATTAGAGCTCAAAATCCAAGATTTACACTTCAAACTTAAGACTTTGATTGATACTGGCTCTGACTTAGACCTGCTGAATAAACATGTTATTCCTATCTCCTTATGGGAGAAAACAGAACTACAGGTCACAGGTCTAGGAAATATCCTAAATACTCTTTCCTTTTATATCCCTGAAGCTATCCTTTGCTTCCAGGACTTCTGTCTCAAGATGAAATTCTTTCTTGGAGAAATTCCAGTTGCCTGTATTTTAGGCACCCCATTCTTAGCTGCTGTGACTCCACATGGGTCTACCAAAATAAACCCTGATCAGAATGGTTATTTCATCACTCTGCCTGAAGGGAAAATAGTAAAACTTCCCTTCATCTCAACCCCTCAGCATACTGATTCTATTGAGATAAATCTTCTCCGAGTTAATACCATGAGGAGCCTACAAGAAAAACAAACAACTCTAAAGTTATAGAAGCAGGTGGAATCCCCAAAAGTTACTGCAAAAATTCTTGCACTCAGAGAAATGTTTTCAGAAACTGTCTGTTCTGAAAACCCTACAGCGTTTTGGAAGCAGAAAAAACATGTGGTGTATCTTCCATATAAAGAAGATTATCTTGGTACCCCATGTAAAAGCAGAGCAATCCCCATGAACGCTGAATATCAAAATCTTTGCAGCCAAGAAATTGACACCCTACTGAGCAGGGGATTAATTAGAAAATCCACCAGTCCATGGAATTGCTATGGATTTTATGTAAATAAACATTCTGATCAAATTAGAGGCATTCCTCGGTTAGTGGTAAATTACAAACCACTAAATAAGGTGTTAGCTGATGACACTTATCCAATACCCAACAAAAGCAGCCTGGTCACCAGAATCGCTGGAGCAAAGCTCTTCTCCAAGTTTGATCTAAAATCTGGATTCTGGCAAGTGGCCATTCATGAGAAGGATAAGTTTAAAACAACTTTCAATGTTCCTGCAGGGCACTATGAGTGGAATGTCATTCCTTTCGGCCTTAAGCATGCCCCTTCTAAATTCCAGAGAGTCATGGATAAGACTTTAAAGCCCTATTTTGATTGGTTGATAGTGTACATAGATGATATACTAGTCTTTTCTGCATCAGTCGAGCAACATTTCAAACATATCCATATCTTATGGCAAGCCATCAAGCATTCTAGATTAGTCCGGGTATGATAACAGCCTCTATCGATCTGTTATAGCTATTCACGTTTTGTCTAAAGAAATTTGTTGTATATCTCAGTCTGTGTCGTTTTTAGTCTTTACCTGGGGATAAGGCCAGCACCTTGTGTGAAATCCGTGCACCTTCGGGAACAACAGGAGAGTAATACTCAAATCCCTCCCTTTCTGTGTAAAGATAAAAACAAAAGTTATGGAGTCTTATACTGTAATTAGAACTGTAGAAAATACTTCTGATATGCCTGTATCTACTAGTAATTCTTATATATGTGCCATGATGCATTATATGCCGTCCATCCAAGACCTAGATCCTCGGCTGAAAAAACTTTACAGAGGCACTAGAACCCCAAATGCTCCTAAGTATGGCCTCGGTTACATAGAACGGTGCGATGTAACCATACCAGAATGTAGATTTTCTAATCCTTTACCCAAGACCATACCTAGACCTGCAATTGAGGAAATCCTAAAATACTTGACTATCATAAAAGGATGTCAAAAAGGAGACTTTCCAGAACCCTGGATAAAAAAGATGACAAACTGGGATTTGTTTACAAACCCAGAGTCTGAAGAATTTAATGAAATCACTCCAGAATCAGAAAAACAATCTATGTCAAAACTCTGGAAATCCTACATGACCAAACACTCTTGCTGGATCTCCTTTTATGAATGAAAGAAAATACATTTAGCTCCCACAGTCCAAGTCACAGGAGATAGTTCTTCCTCTCCTGGTCATAAATGGAAAATCCTTGATGGAAAAGTGCTTGAATCAAAGACTACCTTTCCTCCCTTTCAAGGAATACTCCTTGAAGACAGTATGCATCAAGCAAAAGCTACCCCCTTGCTCACAGAAGAAGCCAACCAACTATCTGGGATAGACAAAAGGGTTCAGTCTGTATCAGAACAGATAAACTAGACAAATACATCCCTCAGAGGAATGGCAACCCAGGTCTTCAACCCACAAGGACAAGTCAAACCAGAACAAATCTATGATCTGCAAGTCTCTACAAACACTGTGGTTCACTCTGTTAATCAGATCCACTCTAAAGTTGTAGATATAAAAGACATAGTAGATACTACTATACAGGAGATCACAGTGTATTCAAAAGAAAATCATGAAGACTTAATGGAAGGTTTAGGGACTGCTTTAACAAAAATAGGAAAGTCCCTCACTGATCTTAAGAAAAAGACCATCAAAGAGGATAAGCCCATTCCAGAATCTTTTCTCCTATCTAGTCCACGTCTCTCTCTAACAGCTCCTGTATATAATCCTTCTGCAAAACCTATTGTAAAGAAATTTCCTAATTTCTTTCCCGCTGAAGATATCCCTGAAAGTTCAACTTTCAAAGATGACCCCTTATCTATGGTCTCTATCAGAAAACCAGCATATGAACAGATCCCGCTGCATACAAATAGACCTGCTGCACTAGATCTTGCCGGCAAAGGCAAACTAGCAGAAACACAGTCTTATGCTGATGGATGGTATCAAGAGTGGAACATAGACAATCTCTCTGTAGCACAAAATAGACAAATGAATGATCGAATGTTTGTCTCTTATAAAATAATGTGCATGAAAGGAAAAGGAGAAGTTGAAGCCTGTAAATCTCTTATACAGTGCTTTACTGGTTCTTTAAATAAATGGTGGGAATCTATTTCGTCCCCACTTATGATAAACAAGATGGAAAGAGAGACACTCAAAGATGAGCAAGGAGACATTGTCTATCATTCGGATGGTACTCCTATGAATAACATGATCGGAGCACTAACCACACTCATATTAGAACACTGGTGTGGTACTGAAGCAGAACTTTCTGACAAACATGAGATTATTCTTATGAATATGAAATGTTGGAAAATGTCTGAGTATGAAGAGTTCCACAAGGAGTGGACTCAAAGGATATATGAGGTTAAAGACAGTAAAAACTTGTTGTGGAAACAGGTTTACATGGCAGTACTCCCTAGCAAATTTGTAGAATATCTAAAGCTAGAGGAACCTTTCTCTCTCCCTTATGAGACTTACACTTGGGGAGAAATCTATTCTCTGATCACAAAGTCTTTAATAGGGTTGTGTACTAGTATGAAGATCCAGAAATCTGTCTCCAAAACTTCATACTTGACAGACCAAAAATCCATCTGTGAACAGTATGGAATTTACAATACTTCTACTGGCTTACAACCAAGACAAAAAAGAAAAGCCTTTAAGAAATATAGGAACCAGCCCAGAAAAACCAAATGTGTTCCTTATACACATTACTATGCTCCACATGATATCAAGCTGAAAACATATAAGCAGGAAGCAAAACAACAGATCAAGTGCTGGATCTGTGGAAAAAATGGACATTATGCCCATGAATGTCCTGAGAATGAAGCTTCCAGAAAAGATAAAGGGAAATTATCTGAACAGAGAGCCAAAGAAATATAAGAAAAGAAAAAGGCCAAAATGGCTTGCACAAGATGTGGGGATCAAACTCATGATTCCAATAATTGTCCATTTAACCCCCACCGACCCAAGATTGAAGCTCAGATTGTCGAAGAAAGATATTCAGAAGACTCTTCTTATGACAGTGAAGATTCCTTTGAAAATCCCAGAAAAGAGCTTGTTATGAGTTATGCATGCCATTGCCAAAATTCTTATCAATGCACTTGTGATACATCTTCAGATAGTTCTCTTTCTAGTTTTCCTCCTGTAGAAAAACTCAAGGTGTATATGCACAAGTACACAGGAGATGATGCAGCACAAATGTTTGCTCAGATTAAAGGCCTCCCTGAAGGGGACATGAAATCTTCTCTACTTGAGGCTTATATCAAAACCATAAAAGTTGAGCAAAGACAAAAGGATGCAACAGAAGTCAAAAGACAGCCTCTATTTTTAGATGCATCTTTTGACAAAAATACAAAAAATTATATAAAGTTTAATAGAGAACCCAGACCTCAGAACATGACTATTGCAGATCTGGCAAAAGACATTTCTTCAATCAAAACAGAAGTTGCATCATTAAGAAGAGACTTAGATATTTTGCAGAATGAGTTCTTGACTGGTTATCCAATAGACTCTTGGGCAAGGCAAGAAATAAGAATTCTTCAAGAGAAAATTGAGTCTATTCCACCACCTTTAGAGGATGCTCCTTATGAAGAAGAACAACAACAACTATCCTCATCTGAACTCCAAGGAATAAGAGGAATGCAAGTTCTACCCATTCTTTATCAGAAATATTATATCCAGGTCCAGATTGAAATCTGCTCTAAAATATTTTGTCTAACAGCTCTTATTGATACAGGATCTAACATAAATCTGCTCCAGAAAGACAAAATACCTTCAAAATATTGGGCACCTAGTTTTGGCTCTGTCACTGGGTTGGGAAATCAAGATGTTTCCTTTAAATATGAGGTTCCAAGAGCCAATGTGTTAATATATACCTATAGTCTGGGTATGAGATTTCATATTTCTGATAGTCCAATAGATTGCATTCTTGGATCTCCATTCCTTTCAATGGTATCACCCCATGGGTCATGTGTTTGCGGAACTCTTCCAGGATACTTTATCACTATCCCTGTCGTAGGTCATCTGCCATGCAAAAGGGTAGAAATTCCTTTTGTTTCTGAAAAACATATGCAGATTGGCTATGTAAAATGCATGGTTATTGTTTCTATATTTGACCAAGACCAAGAGAAACCAGTCAGTCATTATTATGCTGACAACACTCCTTGGGAAATCTTTAAAAGATATTGGAGACCTACTTGGCAGCTGAGACATTCTGAAAAAATTGAGATTGGCCTTCCTGGGTTTTCTACAAACACTAGTATAACAGTGCTTCCACCACAACATGTGTTAGGACAAATGCATCAACCAATCACCATTACCTCCAGAGAAAAATTGATTCAATTCAGTGACCTAACAAGGTTAAGAGTAGCATATACACAGTGGTATGAACCGTCTACCAGGGCATGGTCTCGATCTCCAGTCTACCATTATTTTCAAATCAACAGAATGAGAACAATCAATGACTCGCCTGATCATAATCCAATGATGGAAGTTCATGGTTTAAACTATGAACAATATAAAGCGGCTTGGTTTAATGCATTTCTATGGACAAGTAGATTTAGTTTTTTTTACTGCCAAGTCAAATTTGCCCAAACATTTGAAACTTGGGATGAACCTGAGTGGTTGATAAATTGGTGGAAACAATTTGGTTTAAACCCGCTTAGTATTAATCCAGAAGTAACTGACAGGGAAAGAATGTATCAAATCTATCACAGGCCTCTCAACATTCTGAATGATTTATTCTCCGAGGAAGAATACAAAGATATTTTTTATATCTGAACATTATCCTTGGGTTCTATCGACAAAGTTTATGCTGCAGCCTAAACAAAATGATGATGTTGATCCTGACCTTCTACGAAAAATTTATACCCAACATTGGGACCCATATATGTTTAATCAATTCAAAGATCATCCGTTTGATTAATCATGTCTAGGTGGTCGACAGTGGTGCCATCCGTTTTCCGTGGGTTGTCGATATCAACTCCACTGTGTACATAATTTTCCTTTCAAGGAATCTTGGAAACTCTGAATGGTTACTTAACAATCTTGTTACAAGACATTTTATTCTATTTTTAAAATTTTATGCTCCAGCGGTCTTGCTGGTTCGGTGGTCCATGCTTGCTTTTTGCATGCCATTGATTTATTATTTGCATGTTGTCGTTGTTCTTGCTTGCCTGTTCGTGTTGTTGCAGTTTGGACGTTTGGGTTTCTGCAATCGCGATTGGAACAACATCGTTCCTGGGGGAGATGGTTGTTGCTTGCTTATTTCTTCATTGTATGTTGTTTGTTGTTGCTTGATTCAACTTTGCAGAGTACTGGTCCTACACCTGCAGTTGGGCCTTTTAGTGCTTCTTAGCTGGGTTCTTGTTTGGTGTTTATTCTTCTTTGGCCAGGGTTTGCAAATGTTGGGATGTTGCATCTGCGGTTGGATCTTTGGTCACATTTTGTTTTTCACTGCAGTTTGCATATAATACTATTAAGATAAAATAACAGACTAAAGAATTGCAGGCGGTGTAAATTGCATCTTTTATGTGTTAAAGCAAAGTTTGTTGGCCTCAAAATATATTTCATGGTTGCCTATGCTTTTTACATGGATTCTGTGTTACTATGGTTTTATAGTTATGACAATGGCTTTTGCTGTGTGGGAGATATACATGTTCTCTCACTTTTACTTTCCTGTTGTAAACTGCGTTTGACTCTAGTTTTTCATGTTTATGTGGTCATTCCGAGCGACCATCGTTCGGTTGCATAGTTGGCCACTTTTATGGACGCGACTTCATGAATAGGTTCTATCAGACTATGATAGGTCGTGTTCGGTGTATACATTAGCTTTCCCGAATTAGTTTTCTTTAAAAGAATCCCGAGCAGAAGAGAATGCAATTTATAAAATTATAGGTTTCCCGGACCATAGAGCCGTCATCGCATACTTACCCAGTTTTTGCATCGCGGGTTGATGGGGTAGGTGACTGAAAATTGACAATCGGAGAGTTCCGCAATATAAAAATTGATAATCGGTCAACAAAAAGAGTTTCGTGATCATTCCGACCGACCGTAGTTGGGTTCCATACTTAGCCAGTATTATGTACACGCCTTCGCGGATAGGTTGTATCGAACTATGGTGTATACATTAGCATTTCCGAATTAGTTTTCTTTAATAGTAGGGCTCCTAGACATAAAACATTGAAATTTATCAAATTATAGGTTTCCTGGACAACATAGATTAAACATAGGAAATATGTAATTTTATAGAGTAGATATATACAGCCTGCACGGAGCCACCATCCCATACCTAATCAGTTTTTGCATTGCGTGCTGTCAGGGTAGGCGGCTAAAAAATGACAATTAGAGACTTCGGCGATATAGAAATTGACAATCGAACTTGCAGACTATTTAAATTTGAAGGTCGTCATGTCCAAAAAAGTTAACATTATCGAAATAGTTTACTTTACGTGCGTTTTCATACCCTGGTAGACAATAAACACACAAAAAAATATAGTAAGCATTTTTTGGATCACGGGTTCTTGGGATGGCGGGCTCTAGGTTCGGTTCCTGTTGTTCTGTGTCTTACAAATAGAATGAACAGTTCCACGATATACAAAATGAAAATCGGGCTTGCACACTATTTGAATTTCAAGGGCTCCTGCAAAACAACTATCATTCACAAATTAATTTTCTTTGCGTACTTTTTACATACGCTTGTGAACAAAAACAGAACAATAGTAGTAACGTCTGTTACAGAGGGCTCCATCCCCGCTACCTTCTGTGCTTCCCAATACACATTAAATATGCTTTGAAAAGTTAGAATCGAGCAGACAGGTTCGAAAAGATGGTCTTTAATAACTGGAAATCTCGAGGACATCTCCAATTAAAATGAATAGACAAGCAAATATTATGGGATATGGTAATTTGATTTTGCCTATATTTTAAATTTGCGAAATTATTATTATTTTTTTTCCTTGTGCAGTTTTAGTTTTCTTCAAAGCTTCAGCATAGTTCACGAATGTGTCGGCGATAGAGACCTTGATGTCATGTCCCTATTTAATATTGTGCATTTCGAAATGATGGGCTTTAATAACTGGAGGACATCTCCCATTAAAATGAATAGACAGGCGAATATTATGGGATCTCGTAATTTTTTTTTGCCTGCATTTTCAATTTGTGAAATACTTTTTATTTTATTTTTTGCTTGTGTAGTTTTAGCTTTCTTAAAAGATTCAGCAAAGTTCACGAACGTGTCACCCGCAGAGGCCTTGACGTCATGTCCCTCTTTAATATTGTGCACATCTTAGATATCAGATTTCAAAATCTGCTCGGATATGGGAATTTTAATATGTGTTGGTAGTCACTATTGAGCATACATATTCAAAAAGATTGGCATTAATAAGTGAAAATATTGAGAACATCTGTCATTAAAACGAATCAACACAAAATCTATGGCATACCATCCAGCCTTGCTCTTAAATACTTATTGTCATTTCTATCTATTATCAAAGAGTTGCGCTTTAGGGTGCCTTCGTTCTAATGTTCCTGGTCATGCACATGTAAGACAACTTACAGATGTGATTGATGAGAAGATGAAAGAATAGAGCCTAGTTTTATGTCACTTGAGATTTGAGTAAAGAAAAAACTCTGTTATACAAAGAGAAACTCAGAGAGGACGAAAAAAACAGAACAAGTATGTTCTGGTTGGTGTTCTCCCTGTGTTCGATGCCTTGGCTCATTGAAAATGTTGGCTGGAGATTTGTTGGTTGAACTTATTTGTTTTATTGCTGGGAATTGTAATGGATTTTGAAGTCAGGTGCAAAATAGTTCTTCATTTAAGTATATAGCTTCTTCCAACAACATAGATTTGACAACTGTATCGAGTTGTACAGATTGCACAAGTATTTGTCTACCTCGGATTGGGTAGCAAAAACTGTATGGGTGGATAAAATGACATATTATCACTGCAAAAGTTTTTATTTCATAGTATGATGACCTGCATGTGGGCCTAGTAGCCGACTTGACAGAAATCTATGTTCTTTGTGAAAGTTTGTTCGGTTTCCTCTGGATGTAGTTGTAGACTCTACATATTTGGCGTCACCTCTGAACATTCCAGACCTTTCTGTGGGACACCATATCTCCATGGATATGAATAAAGATATATTTTGATGCCATCTGCAGCATTTGATACACTTGCCAGACCTGTTCTGGTGAATTCTACAGCATTTGATGCACTTGCCACACCTCTACTGCCCGAAGAAGTTATGTACCTCAACAAAGTTTATTTTTTCATCTGGGTTGGACGTTCCTTCCAATTTACTGTAATAAAGAAAAGAAATTCCACATACAAATTCTCAGGTAGGCTTCTCAACAAAACAGACGATCGAATATAGGGAGAAAACCAGTCACTACGCACTTGAATTATTTTCCGTTGCTTTAGCTGTTGTGACATAGAATGACTCCTTCCACTTTGAAATCGGCCTGAATAGCATTTGTAAGTTTTCTTGGATGTCAAGGGCCAGGAGCATTGCAAGCAAAGCACCTTAAACCCTAACTTTTCGACAGCAGAGGGAAATTAATACTTGACAAAGAATGGAATGTTGAATAAATAGGCATTGTAAGCAGGCCATATCTGGAAGAGAGAAGATATTCAAAAAAGTGGGATAGATGTACTTGGAAGCACCGATTAAGTACAAAACTATGAAGAAGCTTCATCAATGTACATATTTTAAATTGGTCGAAAGTAGGCGAGATCGCAATCGTTGTCAAAAATAGCCTCGGCTATATTTTGTAACCCACCTTATTTGAATATAGAATAATTTTCGTTTATTTTTTAATAGTATTTTCCAATTTACGGTATTTGTTTTAATTGTATTTTCTACCTTCTTCCCCTATGTGGTTAAACATGAAACACAACGTTTTGTTTCCGCTGCCCAGTATTTCAATCTAAATAAAACCTGGCCTGTTCTTTGTTTACATTTTACATGTACGAATAATTTTTCATAGGCCATACTTATGTGGCAGCGACCCTGTATTTAAAGAAAGAAATTGGAGGACCCGTCCTGCTCCCATTCTTCGGGTTCCATGAATAGAATTAATAATGAGTAACGACAAGGCGGTTGAACTGTTGACACAATGTTCCTATGAAGTTTGTTGGATATATTGTAGCTTCTTCTATTTGATAATATCCGTGCATATACACTAATATCAGTAGTATTGGAATAAATACAAAAAAACTTCCTCTTTGGAAAATCTTAGGCAATTATGTTTGGGTTTGTGGTATTAAACAACTATGTCCATTGTTCCATCATATACATCTTCCAGCCTAAGAACTTCCGTAATCTGCAATCTATGCTTTAATTACTTAAAACTCACATCAAATTTTGATTGCATTTAATTTAATTTAGCTATTGATGTTTATGGAGAGATGACGTTTGTTGATCTCATTGCAATGAATACAAGATGAATAGGTGATAAGGAGTTTATGTCATTGAGACAATAATGCAAATTCATGTTTATTGTTGCGCTATGTACATGTTGCAGACAAAATTTTTGAGGTTCCAGTGAAATTTTCAAGCTGAAAAGCATCTTGCAGATTGGGAGATCATTTTCATTTGAAACAACCAATTCATTAATATATATTACTATGAATACTATTCAGATAAATATGAAAACTTTGTTCATTGATAGATGCTAGTATGAAAAATATTGAAATAGATATCATAACTTTTTCTTGGCCAGTACTTGCCGAGTTATCTGGGCACCAGGCCCCGGTTTCGCGGTACCCAACACCCATATCCCATGTTTCATCATATACATGTTGCAGCGAAACAATGTCAGTGATTTGTTCCTTTCCATACTTGGCCAATTTTATGCCCGCCGCTGCGGGGCTGGCACTTGCAAACCCGACTGCTTATTATTCTGCAATATACATCTTGCACTGAAAATATCCACGATCTATAATTTCACCATGGGTTCCTCGTACACATTGACTTCGTTCAAAGTATCTGTTGCTTCTTTATATCCCTAGCAACTTCGCATCCTTCCTGATATACATCAACAATGCTCTTACTAGTGGCATGTGGACAAAGTGGTACGAAAGATACCTCCGTCATCTGCAATTCATGTGTTAACATCTTCATCTATATCCTCGCACGACGGATCTGACCGAGCGATGTTCCTTTCCATACTTAGCCAATTTTATGCCCATCGTTGTGGGGCCGACGCTTGTGAACCCTGATGTTATTCTGTGAGATACTTAGTTCTTTTTCCCTTCTCTTGTTCCCGTATATTATCTACAATTCCACTGCCAACACCTCCGTCCTTATTCCCTTATTTCCTTGCCATGTATTATGGGACTATAAAATATGGACATGATATTCTATAAAGCACACACAAATTCTGCATTCCATACCTAGTGACATTTTCGATCGCGGGTTCTCGGGCACACAGGCGAGCTCAAAAATGGGGCTCCATTGTTCCGTAGCCTACAAATAGCACCCATAATTCCATGATATACAAATTGACAAGCGAATCTACGGACTGGCTGAGTCAACATTTCACTTCTATTGCTCTGTGTCCTCCAAACAACACTCCCAGTTCTGCGATATAGAAATTGACACACAGAATGCAGAAATGGCTGAGTGCAGATTGCCATTGTTTACGGATGCCAATCCCTGTGAAGTATCTAATAGTATCTAAAAATTTATTTAGAACACTAAATTAGCACTTACCAGTGACAAATGGACACAGAGGTAGGAAACAGTTGGAATTACAGTCTCCGCAATATAGAAATTCACTACCGGACATCGTCTGCTCTTCCGTCTTACAGATTATGCATTCAAATGTTCAGAGCAATACAATTAGAAGGTCTGAGCCTCGCCTCGTCTATGAATACCTTCTCAGCTTGTTTCAGATCCTCCTTTTGGTGGGTTCACGAAATATGCAACTTTAGCGTTTGGGGTTTGGCATATCTTTATTTCCATCTATACAATCAGACGACAAATCTGACTGACCATTGTTGCTTTCGATCCTTGGAAAATTTTATGTCCACGGTTGTTGCGTTGGGACCAATTTCAGTTCCATCTATATCCTCGCATGGAGAATTGAACCGGTTGCTGTTCCTTTTCATACCTACTGACATTTTTGATCACGGGTTCTCGGGCAGGCAGGGTCAAAATTGGCCCTCGATTGTTGCGTGTGTTACAAATAGCACCCAAAATTCCGCGATATACAAATTGAGAAGCAAAGCTGCGGACTGGCTGACTCGACATTTCACTTATATTGTTCTGTGTCCTCCAAATAGTCTTTCAAGTTCCACGATATACAAATTCACACATGGAATGCAAGGCTGGCAGGGTGGAGATTGCCATTGTTTACGGATATTAATCCCTATGAAGTATTTAACAGAATCTAAAATATTATTTTCAATACTAAATTACCTCTTAGTACTGACAACTAGACATAGGTGCAGGTTCCGACATCATCCTCTCTTCCATGTTACAAATGATGCACTCAAATTATTTACTTCGGTCCTCCGCAATATACAAATTGACTATCGGGTTTACCTCTTGTATTCAAAATTTCTCGGATCTACAATTCCACCGCTGACTCCTTTCTCCTTTTTCCCTTTTCTTCTTCCCCTATATTATGGCTCTCATTATCTCCATGTATATAATCAAACCTTAGGCAATTTTATGTCCAAGGTTGTTGGGTTGGCAATCTACAATTCTATCGCGTGCTCCTCAAACTTGCAAACTTCACTATACCACGATTGACAAATGTGATTCCTAATATACATTTTCTATGCTCTTACTAATGACTCTTACAAGTGATAGCTGCACATAGCAATACGAAATAGTTCGCATCCAGCCATTCGCAACATAGAAATTGACTACCGGGTTTCGACATCCTCCCCTCTTCTGTGTTACAGATTGTGCATTCAAATGTTCCGAATAATACAATTTTACCATCCAGACCTTTGACCCTATGTTGGATCCTCTTGTTCACGGATTCACGAAATATTAAATTCTTAGTCAGTGTTTCAGGTTAGAGCATTCGAAGTCTGCTGCTTCTTCTTCTCTGATATGCATATTGCACTCAAAATTTTCGTGATTTACATTTCCACCACGGACTCATTGGTCCTTTTTCTCTTTTCTTCTTCCCTTGTATTATCGCTTTGTGGTTATATACATAGTCGCCTTTCTATAAACACGGGTTCCAGCATTGGCGGGTTGAGATATCTTTATCTCCATCTATATAATCACACGACTCCTCCGACCGACCGCTATTTCTATCCATACTTAGCCAATTTTGTCGCCACGGTTGGTGGGTTATGCGTATTGCAATCAAAAAGTTTCGAGACATACAATTTGACCTTGGCACCCTCACCTTCAACCGTTGTACCTTGCAACCCTATTTTGTAGCGATTTTTTTCCCATGCCCGCGACCTTCGTTCTTTCTTGCTGTGTAATTAGAAACCTTTGATGCTAACAGGTCACCATGCAGAAACCGTCAACATTGTCATTAATGGGCGAAAAACTCGAGGAGATATCCCATTATTACACATTAAACCAATATGTGCGGAAACTTATTTTGTCCCTTCCGATTGTTCATCTCCAACACGCATCGTCGTGTTGGGTCGCTCAAGAAATATGCAATGCTTAATCGCTCATTGCAATATCCACCATGTTCACATTTCTATATATGCAATTAGTAGTGTTTAATGTTAACAACGCATCATGCAACAACCATCCAGATTGTCATTAATCAAGAAAAGTCTCGAGGATATCTCCCATTCACATGCTTTTGACAAAAATTTGCACAGGGTTATATTAGCCCTTCCAACAAATCATTTCATTAATCACCTGGAAAAAATAAATGTCTTTGTAGACCTATGGAACTGAGTCGACAGTAGTTTTGTGGAGATACAGGAAATATGTTCGTGGAAGAGGACCAAAGGTTTCAGTGGTCCAGGGCATACTTTTACTATTCATCTCGTTCCGCCCAGAACGAAGTGATTTGGACCTCCGGAATAGCTCGTGCAGGCTGCGTCCCTGAGGTTTTTGACTGTAAGGAGGTGGTCTCTTGGTGCGCCAAAAAATATATTCTAGGCCGAAGAATTATTCCACTGCGCGACCATTCTCCTATTTCTTTGTCACCTTAGCCCTTCTGTGAGATGTTGAAATTGTCGAAACCACATTAACGTTTAGAGGACAAGATTGCAAGAATTTTCTAGAAAAACATCATAACGGGTTGGACATATTAGCTGACTTCCTCAAAGACCCGACAACAGTTCTTGAAGATATCACAAGGCTCTAAGTAAGTTCCTTTAGAAATCCATTCTGGGAGATTGCTTGGTTGTTTACAAGAATAACGAGATAGGCATCCACATCAATCATTTCCCATATAATTATTTATATTTTGTATTTCACATTCAAGGAACAATACATTTTCGATTGGGGAAAGCTAATCTCCATTGAACTCTGTTCCCAGTTGTCACGATTCAAAGAATCGAATAAATTTTATATGTCATCCTACTTGATTTTTGTAATTGTGTATTGCTGCCCATTTCCAAAACTTTCTCTTTCCAATAAAATAAACTGTGGATTCGACCCAGTGACATTCTGGCATGACGCCCTCTGGAGACACAAGGCCTCTCATTGTTTTTATGAAGTTTTTAATGGCTTAGTCTCAGTTTTTAAAGATTTACTGTTAGGCAAGGATGCTCCGAGGATGTCTGGCCATGCAAGCAAGTTTTTGAGCAAGAAGGGCACACTTGAGCAAAAGGAAAATCACAGTCTCCTCATGGTCTTTGGCTATAAGGAAAATCCTTCCTTCCTTCCATGCCACATCATGGAAAAGATGTTTGTTGTAGAAATAGAAAGGCAATACAACCACTAGTTGCATTTTTTCCATGACAAGAAAAAAAAACAGTTCATTCCTCTGCCCTGGAAAGTTGGAGACTTCGTGTGCAGAAACATCAACAAAATTGACGAATTTGCCTCCCATTTCAAGAAATTGAACCTAACATATGTTGAAAGGCTAAAAGGTTTCAACCTCAATAGCATTTTTGGAGAACATTTATTGGGTGTTGGATTTAACACCTCTTTTATCCATAGACACCTGACCCAAGACAGGGACAGTGTCGACAACAATCCAGCTTCTGCCCATTGCGATATAGAGACATTGCAAAGAGAAACTGAATTATCCAGACAACATGGTAAAGTATCCGATCAGAAGAGTACCCAGTCCCCCGCCAATAGTCCCAAGAGCATGACACCACGTAGCGTCGTTTTGACGGTCCATCCCAGTAAGAAAGCAACCCAGAAATATTCAACCAGAGGAGGAGATAAGAACCCTCCTCACATAAATATTGATAGTTCTCACAAAGTTCCACCGACGAAGAAGAGAAAAAACAATGCAGGACACGCAAAGGAACCCGAAATTGATAGTGGAAAACTGCAAATTGAAATTGAAGCTCAGCAGATGCAAAAAATTGGGTCGTCCGCGGTGGACATATCTTAACCCAAATTTTTTGACATAAATGAATCCTTTGTAATCCAGAGCGTTATTTTTGACAACCAATCTAAAAGTGTGGTCACTGAAAAGAGAGATGTAACAAATAGGAAAGGCAAATCTTGAACAAAGATTGACTTTAGCCAAATGAACTCGTCCAAAATCTACTCGTTTCACCAGGTAACTGGTGACATTCTTCGTGATTCCATTGGAGGAATGGAGATAGATTATGCCAATCTGATACACCACCTCAACGAATTTGAACAGGCTTTCATTGCAACACCAGAATTTGCCAGTCCTTTGGCAAAAATCATGCCTTCTACCACTGCAGTGAAGATGAACGTATCCTCTACCCTCCTTGCATGCTCCAGAGCCCTTGTAGAAAACAACATCAACAAAAGAATGCAGCTAGTTACTGAAGCCTGGGAAACATCACAAAATTTAGTTTCCTTCGAAAAGAAGGCCAATGATTTGCTTGAACATTTGGAGGCGAATTTAAAAAATGAACATATTTTCTGTCGTCAAGTGCTGGACCCTTTTGCCAACTATTCCCTGAACACATCAGAACTAAACAGAAGACAGGAGAAACTCCCCTCCCCAAAGCGCACCAAAAAAGTAAAAGCATGCTGGCAAAAAAATGTTGAGAACCTGCACCTCATTGTCAAATCATGTAAACAAGTCATATCAAAAAAGGAAAATTCATTCACAAGTCTACTCCAGATGGACTTAGCCGGAACTACCAACAAGGTTTAAGATCCAAACTTAATTCTCAAATCCTTGTCAGTCACCAAAGAAGCGTTCTAGGAACAAGTTGATATTTTAAAGGGGTTGTCTTTCGAAAAGTTTTACGACATACTTGAACATCATCTAGATGAGCACAAACATTGGATACTGGATTATGCCTCACACAATGAAGAAATTGAACCGAGTCTGCATAGTATTTCAATGGATCTAAGGAAATTAGAAAATGACCTTTACGACATAGAGATCCAGGATGAAATCAACACAGCCCCCATGAAAAGCTACATCGAAGAATGGTTCCAACTTAGAATGGAAAGCCTCGTCCAGGAAGGGAAACAATCGATCAACAGGAGTCCATTGCCCATCGGCGACAGCAAGAAAAATAAATCGGATTCATAGTAAGTCTATACTGCCATCTTGTTTTGTTTATCATTCCAGTTTAAGTCTATGCTGTCATATTATTTTCTTTATCAATCCACTTATGTCCTCTTTAAATAGAAAACTGTAACCAAAGACTCATAAGTTCCAATTTCTTCTTTTCAGGTCTTCCTCTCTACCATCGTACACTTCTTTCGATGTTCCTAATTCTTGTACTTATTTCTTTTTATGGTCCGCGGGAGCCCCAATCCCAGTCTATATGACAAATGCATTTAAATTTCCACAAACATGTAACAACCATTATTAATTTTTGTTAAATTTCAAAGAAAACTGATTCGAAAATGTCCTTATTGTATACTAAACTTTGTATTTCTAGGAAACTTATGTTTGTTCCAAAGAAAACTAGTTCGGATATGCTACATTTATTATCGCCTATTGTATGCTAACTTTTGGGTCTTCAACGACATTGATGGTTTAAATGTTGATGTAATTTCCTGATATATGTAACAACCATTATTTATTTTATAATATGTTTCTATAGTTCGCAAGCTTGCTTCTCAATTTGTATATTGTGGAAATGTCGATGGTTTTTGCAGGGCACGGAACAACATAGGCCCATTTTTGAAACCGCCAGTGCGACAACCCGCCATCCAAAGACTCGCTAATTATGGAATGAGTAGCCTATCCATGCTCTATAAAACATGTGCAAAAAAAACTAATTCGACAATGCTATATCTTTTTTTTTCCAAAAAAAAACCTTAGTTTTAAAGCAAAGTAATTCGGTGCAACATATGTTATTACTATTCTATTATATAACATACATTATTAATTTCTAGTAAATTTCTATAGTTCACAATTACGCCTCTAATTTTGTATATCGTGGAACAATCCGTGCTATTTGTAGAACACGGAACATCAGACACCCAATTTTTAGTGCGCCAACCCGAGAACCCGCGATACAAAAACTACCTATGTATGCAATGAGGGCTACAAATTTCATATCTATAAAACTAAAAATCTACTTTATACAAATGCATATTTCGTATGTATAATTTATTTACTAAATATCTAATTTATACAAATACATTGTTCGTATGTATAATTTATTTACTAAATATCTACTTTATACAAATACATATTTCGTACGTATAATTTATTTATTTCTGATGACTTTCTATGTCCTAGTTAATTCAAGAATACTATGTTCTACACGCAAACCACATGTATTTCAACTTTATAGCCACCTGCCTGTATGTAACACCCTGTTTCCCCCAGATTGTAAATATAACTGAACTATCCAAGGACTATGGAAAAACTCATAAGTATGAATATGTGATGTAAATGGACCTGCAGGAAGAGGTCAATGAATGTAAATGACAATTTGAATTTATTGCAGAACTGCTGAGAGGGGATGTGCGGAAAAGAGACCACGATGGTGGTGGAGGGCACCTTGAAAAAGGGGCGTTAACTTCCACCAAGAATAAAATACCGTATTTGGACTCCACTGGCCCGGAGAACCAAAAGCGGCTCGCTAGCCCTGAAAATTAATGGCTCGTAGACTGGTAGGCAGATGGCTTGAAGAGGGATGGGATGGTGAACCGCCCATCCGTAGAGTTGTCAGGCCTGATTAGTGCGAGGGTAATCGTGCCACACGCAACCTCGCGAGAGGATAAGGCATATGGCTGAAGCGATTGAAGAGGGCAGACGCGAGGGGAACTCTGGAAATTTTTCTACGCAGAGGGAGTGATCGCAGGGGAAGGATTGCAACCTTTGCTCCTGGACACTGGAAGACAGGAAGACGCAAGTCTTAGGACATCGTGGTCTCAGCTCGGGGGTGGCTAGTGGTAAATCCATTAGGAGTCACTACACCTACGGTTGGGTGGAAACGAGCACCCCTCTCAGCAATTGCTTCCATTGCTGAAGTTATTTCTGATAAGTATTTTGCTTATATTGCACTCTGAAATTTATATGCTATCACACAAGTTCATAGACTTGTGGAATTGTACACGTTTTCCTATGTAGGAATGTCTGTGTAGTAATTGATGATAAGGAGTAGATATTAGCTCATAGAACTGTGAAATTGTAAAGTATTACAGCATGAGAGTGTCCGCGTAATGTTTGATATGAATAAGTTGATATATGCTTATCACGGAGAATAACATGCACGACGTAAGTTGACAAAATGAAGCCAATCATGCCCAACCATTCTCAGGAAGTTGTCTTCCTTTATCCGCTTCCAGAAATGCCCCGGTAGGAATCCCTTCACAAATATTTTCCTCCTTGGAAAGGTTCGATAAGAACCCAGAACAAGGGTTCGAACGCATAGGTCTTATTAACCCTGCACGAGGAGGAACGATTCTAGTAAGGTTCCAAGATAGTAGTGTTGTGAGGAGTGACAAGTCGACGGATGAGATCTCGTCGGGTGAACCATAGTCATTCACGACCTTTAGATCGACGAAAGTAACGCAGGCATTATATACCTCGCCCCTTTTCCCTCTATCATCGTGAGAAACGAGAGATTGGGGTCGTAAACCCCAAGACCCAAAAGAACAAATCTGGACCGTTAGATCTCGGTTCAAATTACCCGTCAGCCATTGGATCTGAGGAAACTGCGCAGGGGTTAAGTGCAGGGGTAGACGCACGAGGAAGTGATTTGATCCATTAGATCTGGAGTAGAAATTCTGTAAACCGTTGGATCAGGAAGAGTTGCACAGGAGCTAAACTCTAGTGTGCAGAAGAAGAGTCCTCGCCGTTGATCTCGGCAGGACACGTGTCGGCGTTCTGGGAGGCATCGAGATTTGATTTATCGGAGATTTTAGGAGTGTAGAACCATTGCACAATGAAATCGCGATACGCGATTTCCCGATCGAATCTGGACTGTCCATTATGTGTGATGCATGTCAGGAGATCCGGAGGGGGATTGGGATATTTGCCATCAGTAAATTGGCATTCCCGTGGACAAGTGCTCGGGGAAATCCAAGCGAAAACCCCAACAATATCCGAGCCGTCCAAACAGTAGGGACACGTAGCAGAGGATCCCGGAGAGTCGGAGTTCAGCATATCGAAGTTTTCGAATACAAAGAACTCTTGCCATACGGAATCGTGATCCGCGAAACCCCGATGAGTGGGAGCTAGCTGTCAGCACAGTAGTGGAGGAGGACGGAGCCGTAAGGAGGACACGTGTTAGCACTCTGAGGAGTCATCAGGATTTTGGAGGCATCGGGGTTTTACAGGTCGAGAGAACGGAGACCTCTTAAGCCTCGAAACTCCGACAAAGAATCTCAGCCATTGATCTCAGCCAGAACACATGGCAAGAGATCCCGAAGAGTCGGGAATCGGGGAATCGAATATCCTGAGAGCAAGGGAAACAGGACTTCGACAGTCTCGAAATCCCGAGAGCAAATCTAAGCCATCCGGTTGGACAGGGACACGTGCCATGAGATCGTCCGTCTTGGAGATCCAGGGTACTAGGCATCGGGGCCACTCAAGTCTTGAAACAGCGATAAGATCTGGACGGTCCATCGGAGGGACATGTGTCAGAGATCAAGCGCCAACGACATTTGACACATCAGGAAATCGGAATATATCCCGAGAAAAAGGATCTCAACCGTTGATCTTGGTAGGACGCGTGGCAGGAGATCTGGGCGAGTTGGCATTTGGAGCATCAGGTTTTCCAAAGGCCAGGAACTCTTGCATACGGAAATCGCAATCCGCGATTTCCCGACGCGATCATAACCGTTAACCTGAGGGACGCGTGTCCAAGGATCCTGAAGAGATCGGGGTTCGGCATTTCGGGATTCTCGATGACAAGAAACTCACGACAGGAGGAGTCGTGAAATCCTGAAACGCGATGGTCCCACAGTAATAGCACTCCAGTGGAGGACGGGTGTCACTCCATGCCATCATAAGGAGTGTGGGCCATAGGCGCCAGAACAAGGGACAGGTGTCGGAAGATCCATCTTGGCCGTGAGTCAACGCCAAGTGGCATCGAGGATCGGAGGATCGGAATTTGTGATGGACATACTCCCAGCCTCACAATATTGCAACCTTCCTTTCATAAGTCCATTTGAGAAGTCTCAATACTTAACCATTTTTCCATCTACACGGACTCGCAGACTCATAATCTTGTAACCTTTCTTTCATAAGTTTGTCCAAGAAGTCTCAACACTTAACAATTTTCACATCTACGTAGACTGAAAATATTGTAACCTTTTTTTCATAAGTCTATCCGAGAAGTCCACACACTTAACCATTTTTCCATCTATGCAGACTCACAGACTCGTGGGACTGATAGTTGGCCTGCCACATGGCTCCACATCACCTTCCAACAGTCATCATGTCCAACATGTACCTACCACTATGGCAGTACATGTATTTCATCTAGCACCTCAGTTGACACGTGGCCTCCACGTCATGTTGACGTCATTGTACAAAAAATTTCCAAATTTTTCTAATTTTTTTTATGTTTGAAATTTCTAAAGAGGAACAATTCTTCAAAATTCAAATTAGCCATGAAATTTCTCTCAATTTTATGCAGTAATTTTAAAAGAATTTCTAGACATACTCCATAAATTAATTCTCTATGAGTTTCCGCTTCAACTTTCTGCTAACTTGGTCCATCCAGGCTCTATATTGAAAAATGGGCTCCGATACCACTTTGTAACGTACCCAACCACCTAGGTTGGGTCATGTCACGCAAAACTCTCTCACTATCAGCTTTGATACCACTTTGTAACATACCCAACACCCAGACTCCGTGTCAAACCAAATTCTCTTCATTATCACTCAGACACCATAATGTAATGTACATAGCCTCTAGCTAAGCAACATTACATGCATAATACACATAAAAATGAAACTTATGCTAAATAAAGCAATTCTTTTACAGTCAGTTGATTTTGTATATCTTACATCTACGAACTAGAAAATATTTAGCTACTATCTATAACCATGAAACATATGCACATAAATCATGCTAATGATCAACATGAAATACAACTAGACCACTCATTACAATAACATGTAAGTCATTCTCATTTACACAAAGTACATGCACAACAATAACACATGTAAATAACTCAGTACAAGATAAAACACTTATCTTTAAACAAGAATCGTGCAATCGACTGCTTAGAATGGACGTTCCACCCAATCATAGACGAACTTTTCCAAATACCAACAACCAGTCACCCCCGAGCTCAGGCTAGTAATCCACAAAAGAGGGCGGTCTCTCATAGTCCACTCACAACTCATAAATATCACAACTCAAATGATATTCTCTTACAACTATCCCGATTTTCCACCAGTTCCCTTCCTCTTGACCTTCCTAACCCAACGAATGCACCATTCTTTTATCAAGGATAAACCAAGGGATGTACCATCCATTTATCAAAGTTAAACCAAGAAATAATACATTTTTTATCAAGGTCTCTCTCGCATAGTCTGACGACCCCATCGTTACGACAACAGGTGAAGCATAAGTGATTTTTTTTTTATTGTTTTTAGGCAAGAAGGCGATGACGACAATAGTTTAACCACACCACTTACGATGAATGCAAGCATGTAGTCTGGTCAACAAGATACTATGACACCATGCACAGGCACAAGGGCAACTGAGAAAACATGCGCAGAATAACAAGTAAGAATGACTACCTACCCGACACAAACACGACCATGCCTACAAGCTAAGGGACAACATACCCATCGCGACACAACGACCTAGACGAATAAAAACTAGAACCTCAAGGCGCATGAACCAAACGCCCAAAGGCCTTCAACTCATGCCCAAAAAAAAACTTGTAACGCTCGACAACAATCACATAGATCACACCTACTCTGGCCAAGATATCGTTCGTCGCTATCCCACAGGGTGCGCCATGATCCCCTCATCAGGAATCATGTTGTTCCGAGGTGATAGACGTGTCAATAACCTTGGTGCAAACATAAGCTATCTGGACCGAGGACTCTAGATAATCCGATTCTCTAGGAACCGAATACCAATAAGAAAACCACGCCCAAACCCAACAACAAGACGACGAGACACTAGGGGATGACTACCAGGGAAGACACCAGCCAAGACACGACTTCATCCACGACCCAACCAATCACCCAGTCTAAATTGGTCAACAATTACAATCTATTTTAACATGGGCTGCCATTCTAAATGGGGCACGTCTAAATTACAATTAGTCATTAATGCACCCAATAAACTAACATTAATACAATCAATATAGCAAGTCTAAGTAATCAATACTAGAACTATAATTATAAATACAATATAACCTCAATTGTAAGCAAGTTTAAAATTGACAATCTAGTCTTTAATCCCCAATCTAATTTTAATCATTATTGCAACCTAAATGGACAATGCTATAATAATCCAAAATCTCCATCCAACTAGCCATTAACTTAAATAACAATATTAACAATCTTAATGTAGAATGCTACCATTATAACACTTATGAACAATTAAATCTAAACATGTAGTCTAACTATATTGACCGAACTAACAATGTTAGTTGTCTACTCTCATTGAGAAGGAAACTGCTAACTATTAACATCGTTGTAGCAATTTAACAAGGCAATTAACATAGCATTACATAACAATTAATATAGTAGTTAACAAGGCAATTAACATAATGATTAACATAACAATTAATTTAGAAATAACAAGGTACTTTACATGATTGTTGTCATAACAAGTAATATAGCAATAACAAGGCGATTAACATGTTAGTTAACATAACAATTAATATAACAGTAACAAGGAAATTTACATGACTGTTAACATAACAATTAATAGCACAATAACAAGGTGATTTACATAATTGTTACCATTTAGCGCGTTGTGGCATTTAATCGATAAGAAGGAATCAACTGACCATTAACTCACTGTAGAAAATAACATTGAAATTATTGGACCAAAGACATCGTTGTAGCAATTATTCTGGCAATTAATAAGGCAATTAATATAGCATTTATCATTGCAATTAACATGGCCAGTAACATCGTTGTGGTAATTAAAGTTTCGAAGTGAGAACGCTGGGTATACACTCAATGTGAAGGAGAATAAAAAGGACAATACAAAATTGCAGGAGGACCAACTCGTCGTCATTCAACAACTCAACCAACATTTAAGGCAATTTCTTGCCCATTCCAGCAAACTCATTCAACATTTAATAGCCAATTCTTGGGCATTCCAACAAACACAGTTATCATTTTAAATAGAAAATTCGTGTCCCTTCAACAACGAACTGAGTCAATGATTTTTGCGGCAAATTCGTGGTCATTCCAGTAACCGCAGTCAACAATTTAAATGGAAAAGTTGTGTTCATTTAACAACAAACTCAATCAACATTTTAAAGGCAAAATGGTGGTCATTTAAACAACAAACTTGGTCATGTTTTAAAGGGAAAAGGTTAGTCATTTAAACAACAAGCTCAGTCATGTTTTGAATGGAAATTTGTTATCATATAAAAGATCTGCAAAATCGAAGCTATACAATAAATCAACGAAAATTTGCTACTGCTCAAGATCTAGAGGGTGGCGGTCAGGGTAAAACGGTGACATCACAGTCATGACCATCGAAATCTCTGTCAAGAATGAATTATAAAAGTACTGAGGTAAATACAAAAAAAACGCAGAGAGGGATAAATAAAACGTAGTTTCCCTTTTTCATTTCCAGGATGTCAATGCAAACGCATGTAGGAATAGCCAAAAACGTTTTTCCATTTCTAGGATACCAAATATAAAACGCAGATAGGAAATTAAATCGATTTTCCATTGCCAAAATACCAATACAATGCAGACGAGAATAACAAAAAACCATTTTTCCAATTCCAAGATACCAAATATAAAAACGCAGACAGGAAATTAAATCGTTTTTCCATTGCCAGGATACCAATACAACATAGACAGGAATAACAAAAATGTTTTTCCAATTCTAGGATACCAAATATAAAAATGCAGATAGGGAAATTAAATCATTTTTTCATTGCCAGGATACCAAGTATAAAAACCTCGACAGGGAAATTAAATCGTTTTTCCATTGCCAGGATACCAATACAATGTAGAAAATAGTAAGAGAAACACAAATATCCATTGGGAAAAATCATTGAAATGATCGCAGAGATTCTATCAACCAAGGCGCAGAGAAAAACCAACAAGGACGCAAGAAATCCATATGCAGAGGTACTTTTTCTAGAAGGCGCAAGTCAAAACAATCAGTCAAGAACAACAACGAGGGTAGACCACTGACATGAACGTCTTTCGCTCATCATCCATGGATAGAAAAATAGGGCATTGAGATCCATAGGCCTATTAATGCCGAAGCGACCACTGTAGATCAGGCTCCTGGTGAACTACTCAGGTGAGGACTGATGAGCTAGGGGGGAAAGGCAAAAACAACCACAATCATCACAAATCAATAAACCAAAGGGTGGTCAATACATGCCGGAAATCGAATGCCATAAGAGTCAATCAGGGATGATTTTAAGGATGGAAATTTGTTTTAAAATGTAGAAGCCTTGGCGAATCTTAATAATCCTTCATATGCCAACTATAAATGTTTGGCGATATTTTTGTAAAAATATTCAAATTTATAAGGATTTTATATAGTTTTTATAACATTTTGGCGATTTTTAAGGTAAAATAATTTTATCCTATAGAATTTGGGCGAATCATTTTTAAAATAGTGAATCTTGTTTTTGGAAAAACCATGGAAAATTAGCCCATGAACGAAATTTAGCCCCTAAAATCATCCATGGAGTCAATCAACCATCGAGCTAAAGGCTATGGAAAAATTCAGTCATCAACTAGAATGCTAATACCATCAATTTCCTTACCCAATTTAACATGCAGATCTAAAAACATGAACCATACTAACAATCTACCATGAAAAAATAAAGAAAACGTACCGTTGCCCAATCGCTTGCTCCGAGTTGATGTCTCGCGCGCTTCATGCAACTCTCGCTTTTCGATCGATGAGACTTCACCGGTACCTCCCAGCCAAGGCTAGGGGTACTCTTCTTACCCCTTAGCCCCCCGAGCTGCAAAGGGGCCACACACATTATCTAGAGAATCAACTAGCTCCCAGCTCGCCTCGCAAGGCCGAGCTACCACTCCTCACCGAGCTGGGTATCCCAACTCCCACAAGCTAAATCAGTCAAGTATATATTTCTATAGCGTAACGTTACACAAATAGAAGAGATCTAATATCATTTTCCTCCCTCCAGTATATAGAGTTTCAAAGTCCTTTACTTTCCCAAAATTCCATTTTATTTAATGTTTAATAAATTAATTCATAAAAATCCTCCCCATACATGTTTCACCCATCCCCTTCATTCCTCCAAAAACTAATTTTTTTAATTAATTAATTACCCTTATTTTCCTCACCCACCTAGAGTTATTCCTAGAATCACTCCTAGGTATCCCCAAATTCCCTTACAGATTTTAATGACTTTCCTCATTATTAATTTGTTAGTTCAGTTAAATTAGAAAGTTCTTAAATGGTAGATACCTTACTAAGTTGCACTAATTACTTTTTCCCTAGTGTTTCCCCTTTCTTTTATGGTTCCCTCTTTTTCCTAGTTTCCTAATTATTTTAGATTTCTCCTTTTTCTCTTTTTAATTAAACTCAAAAAAGTATTTGCAGAAACTTACCCTTTTTCCCCTTTTTCCCCTTTTTAATGAATTAAATTTGTAATTATCATAATAAAGTAAAACAATCATTTCCCCTTTTTAATTTTTATCCCAAAAGATTTTTAGAGATCACTTTAATTGCTTACCCCATTCTTGTCACAAGATTAATGAAGAGTATCTTTATTATTATTTTTTATTTTTATTATTTTTTTTTTATAAAAAGGGAAAATTTTACCACCAGCAAAATTTAGACCTAGACCTTATTTTCCTGGATTGGGCGACATTTTTTTAAAGGAAAGGTTCCAAATCTTCCTTAACACTTTATTGTCCTAAATCCATCTAGGTTTATCCAATTATTAACTAACCATGCGACGTGCCCTTCAGGACACACCACGTGCTCCAAGGGTGCCACTTGCCTCTTTCCATTTTTCTTGCACGACCTGCCCTTCAAGATGTACCACGTGCTCCAAGGGTGCCACTCGCCTCTTGACTGACTTGGTAGACATAAAAAACCCCTAGAGTCAATACTCCGCCGGGTGATCTTATGGGAGACTAAGGGCCTCTAAGGAATAAGGCCCCTGTCTTATTGTGTGCCCCTTAGAATCATCGTGAGTGACTGTCGTAATCTGCCCTCACGACATCATGGGTTCTCTTGAACTAATTAATCGTTAACCTACAATTCGAGCCACAATGGGAGTTCTAGTAGGTTGTGGCAGGGCTGTTGTCCACACTTCTCCCTCAACATCTTTGGTAGTCGAGTGTAACCCCTCTACTCCACATGTGAGTCTGGTCAGTAAGCTATCATGAGCCTACATCATCAACGAATCATGTCAAAAATATATCCATATCATATCATCTAATTAGATGCACTAATATCACATATAAAACAATCAAACCCCATTAGTTCACTCCCTGACTCGATCCAGAGTCCAAGGGGTTCCATCAATGCCTCTGCATCCTCGAGGTCCGAAATCTTGCACACTCAGTAAAACCAAGTCAATAGCACATGTCTATGTCAATGCAACAAAACAACATGACATCAACCCATAACGCCTCATAATCAAAATCAAATGTTTTAATAGCATAATAATTGGGATCACTTGCGAGTAAGTGTCCTCAAAGAATAAGTTTTCTCAGTGCGCAAGAGCGAGATGTTACACATAGGCTTCTAGGAATCTATCAGTTGAGAACTCAAGGGAACTTGTTGCTAGAAAAACTACCAGCAACCAACAACAAACACTTGTTGTTACCATACAACTCACTCTACAGTTCACTTTTCAGTCCCGATAACCTGGCTCTTGGCCTGTCCAGTCCAAGGAATGCAACATTCTTTTTATCAAGGATAACCCAATGGATGTACCATATGTTTAACAAGGTTAACCTAATGAATGAGCCATTCGTTTATAAGGGTCTCTTTCTCTCCCTTGTTTTCCATGCAAAAAAACTCAATAATGTAAAAACTGTCATTCCCACTATACAAATTTTCACCCTTCGGATTTCCTTTCTTAACTCACACTATTCCCCAAGATGATTGTACTCAACCCCCATTTGCCGAATAGCTCTGGGATGTGAGTACTCACACCCACCCTCTTACATGTATTCAATGATTGGTTTTTAGAACAGTCAATCAGAAATGGAAAGGTTCATATACAAATAACAAGTTTAGGAAAATGAGTCGAATTGCTATACATGGGTACTCCCCCCTTCGACCCCTCTTGGCCATTTACCTAGACACTTTCTCCTCTTCTGGATTAATTCAGCCCCCATCTCTTGTCCATGTTCCCTTATTATTAAAACATAGTGATACAATTCACATATTACATCGTTTGGTTGTAGCCATATCTTATATCCACATAAGCATTAATTAGATTCTGGATTATAATGGGAATGTTAAGGTTAGATACAATAAGGACTATATTAGGCATTGTAGCTCAAAACAAATGGAAAGTCTACAAATTATATGTAAAATCAACATTTTCGAATGACATATTACAAGAAGAAGTATATGTGGATCAACCACTTGACTTTCACGTCAAGGCACAAGAAAACAAAGTGTATAAGTTGAAGAAAGTCTTGTATGGCTTGAAGCAAGCTCCAAGAGCTTGGTATAGTTGGATTGACTCTTACCTCATCGATAGTGGATTCATGAGGAGCATTAATGAGCAAACACTCCAAAATCAAGGTAAATTTCTCATTGTTTGTCATGTTAGGTTGATGATACGATCTGCACAATTAATTTGATGTATGATATGATCTGCAAGATTAATTTGATCTTAGAATGGTTTAAAGCTACCATGAAAACAAAGTTTGAGCTCGTCACGTTGCTTGTGTAAAATAAGGTTCATAGTCACACGCGAGTAGAAATGCCTATGTTGTAAAAGAAGCAAAAACCCAAGATTTCAAAACCAAGCCTTTTAAGAAGCCGAGTATACAACCGTTTCACAAGAAATCAAGTCTTTGAAATTCACAATTGAAAACGTCGAGCAGTTACAAAAATTAGATGTAAAATTTTCTAGTTCAGCTGTTTTGAACTTAGGAACACAAGTATAAAATAACCTTGAATGTCATATGAACGTTCTTGCCTGTTTTGCTTGTCAACACTGAAAGTTTCATCGTACGCCCCATTGCTGTACAGATACACTAATATATATATATATATATATATATATTCACAACCCATGTTCTTCGAATGCTTACATATATTCTCAACCCATGTTCTATAAATACTTAAGAATATCTTATTTGTAGTTTCATCCTACGCCACATTGCTTACATATATTCTCAACCCATGTTTTATAAATACTTAAGAATATTTTATTTGTAGTTTCATCCTACGCCACATTGCTGGTAACACAGATACGTTAACGATATATTATATTGTTTAAAGTAAGTGA
>JASDQU010589227.1:43246-61212 GCA_032191745.1 Picea mariana | reverse complement strand
AAAGATAAGTAAGCCAATGATCCAATAAGCCAAAAAGGCACAAATCAACTGTTCTGAGCAATTGACAGAGACAAAACTTGATTTCAAAAATTTTCAAGATCTTGCTCGCAGGCAAGCCTTGGACACAGTGCGAGAATATGATATTCTCGCAGGCCACTTCAATGCAGAATGCGAATAATTCGCACTGAAATATGTGTGCAGAGTGCGAACTTCCAAGGTTCTCGCAGGCTGTCAATAGGTACAGTGCGAGAATCCCTGAAACTAACGAAAATTTTGAAAAAGCAAGTAAAATTCAAACTGACTTATAGACCTAGAAGGTCCCTCAGGGTATCTTGAGGACTCAGACACTGACAAAATAGGAGAATAATCGAAAATAGAGCAAATGGCCACAGAAAGTTCAAAAAACCAAAAAAAGACAAAGGGATAAGATCCCCAGTGGAGTCGCCAATTTTGTTTCAGGATTAATCTGTAAGTGCGGACACGAACCGATCTCCCTAGATCCACCTGAATCTAGAACAAAACAGGACAGAATACTACTCTTTCCCTAGATCTAGCCTATTGAGTGAACTAAGAGATAAGGACTACGAGCATACCTTGCAAACGCTTTCCTAAGTCTCTGTTGTTCCAAGCTTCGCTCCAATGCTCTTGCTCCATTTAGATCACAACAGAACAAACCAATCGAAGTAAAGACAGATTAATACGTTCAATAGCTAGTCTATACATGTGATCAAGGAATCATGTAATAAAGTGACATCATCTTTATGCGAAAGGGACATATTACTGTATCAAATTAATTGAAAGTGAAACTTACAACCTGATCCTTGATGTCGTAGGTCTCCTTTCGATGGCTCCTAGTTCTGACACACACACTTGCTCATGCATGAAGAAAATCAACCACTTGTGATGACCACCTTGATGTAGTCTCTTGCTGCTGTAGCATCAGTCCTTCACACAGGCATTCAACAATTCTCCAATNTTTTCCATGAGCTATCTCCTCAATATATAGGAGAAGATAATTTGGTTACTTGGATAGGAATTGATCCCAAGATATCTGGAATGCCAGTACTTGAACAACCATTCGTTAGGCAACTCATTCTTCTCGAAGATTCTCTTCTAGAAGGCTCGAGAACTTCATCTTTTTCCTCTTTAAAAACATGTTTGCACCCTGGCCCTGAGTACAGTGCGGATTATCCGCACCCTAGCTTAATTCCAGCCTGCGAGAATTAAGGATTCTCGTAGGCAGCTATATAGGCAGCTTGCAAACTTCTTGTAAAACATAGTTTCTGGAAGAAGACAAGTGCAACTTTTCTCAGGAAAGTATTCTTATGGAAGAGCTTGATTCTTCATCATCATGACATCATCATAACATTATCCCAATGACCAAAATTGCGGATAACAAGGACATTGATGGGTTATTGAAAATATGACCCTTCTTTTAACATGTTATGATATTTGTCGTCCTTCATAAATGACAAGTGATTTCTAAAATTTACATTTTTTTAAAATGTATTCTTTTAGTTACCCTTCTAGAACAAGTTTGAATCCCTTGGAAGGGCTAGGAAGGGTTCAATTTTGGTCATTGGATCATAATATTCTTACAAGTCGTCATCTTGTTTGATGTATCCCTTGTATATCAATCATCATCTTGTTTGATGTATCTCTTAGTTCATATTTCTAATTAGAATTCTACAAAATTTTAAGTAGGAGTAAAGTTTTACCGTGATTTAAGGCTTGTGCATGGTGGAACAATGTTCTTAAGAGTTTTTCCCAATTTTAAATCAACCTAGATTGTCAAAATTTTGATTAGAGTTATAAATCGATTGGAACTATAACTTTATGTATGGTTGGATTCTGGTAATTAGATAGATGTTTGCTACAAGTTTATACGACTATGTGATGGTACCCATAGCCAACTCCTTCACCCTCATTCTCTTGTTCTATATTGTAATATCCTTGACCTAAATTATTAATTCTTCCTATGTGAAAATGATATGAAACCCTTACAATAATTTGCTCAATGAGGAATATTATCAAACACATGGCAAGCACACTTAAATATAGCAGAATAATATGGCATCTTATTATGAATGGGAACAACAATACAAATATCTCTAGCGGTTGTAAAAATAGTTGCAAAACAAGACTAGGAATATAAACTATTGGTTGCTAGGCAGCTACACAATCTGCTACAAAACACACAAGGAAACCTGGTAAGATGCCAACATAGAAACCGAGGCTCTCCAAGCCTCCCACTGCTCTACTCCAGTATACTTCAAGATCTTCATAAAATACCACAAGACAAAGACTCCAAATGAACTCTCCTTCTTCTAGCTAGGATGGGTATTGCACTACCGAAACTAAACCTACACTAGAAGGGTTTTTCCCAAAAACCCAACGAAAACGTTAGCTACAAGAGCACTCAAATAAGATATGAAATCATAATTCCCAAAGAGGTAGGCTCCCCTTCTATTTAGTCTTCTTCTCCAATTCTTCTAGATCTTCCATCTTGACCAAATCAAACCCTCACTTGATTAAAATATAATTATTTATTTTATTTAATATCTCTTTAGGGTTTGATACTTTGACTCCCCTTTTTATTTGTTGACTATAGCCTACGGGAGTCGTGTAGGCTAATGAGTCATCAATTGTTGGGGGACATTACAGTCCTCCCTTCCTGAAATTGCTTTTCCTCAAGCAATTTTAGATCAAGGTGTTGTGGAATCTGTTCACCTTCCCATGTAGCATCTTCTGCAGGCAAACCCTTCCATATGACTAGGTACTCTTGAATAACTCTGCTTCTCAATATCCATTCTCGTACATCCACAATCCTTTTAGGTGCCAAAAACAATTGTTCTTCCTCATATAGCAGAGGAAGATCTATCGAAGTGATGACATGTTGGCCCAATGCCTTTTTTAGGCATGACACATGGAATGTGTTGTGGATTTTGCTTCCCTCTGGTAGCTCCAACTCATATGCCACCTCTCCAACTCTCCTGATCACTCTGTAGGGTCTGTAAAAATGAGGTTTCAACTTCTATGCACCACTCTTCTTCAGTGAAGACTGTCAGTAAGTTTGTAGCCTAAGAAAGACTAGGTCCTCGACCTCAAAACTGCGCTCCACCTGATGCATATCTACATACACCTTCTGTTGGTTCTGAGCAGCCATGAAATTATCCTTTAGGATCCTCAAGATGTCTTGATTTTCTTGCAACCAGTCTTTGGCCTTGGGAACCCTGCTCTCTCCAAATGCCAAATCTACAAATGATGGGGCATCATAGCCATACAACGCCTTGAATGGACTTATCCTGATGGACATGTGATGAGTGGTGTTGTAATAGTGCTCTTCGAGATGCAACCATTTTATCCATGATCGTTGTTATCCTAACACATAGTTCCTCAGGTACCCTTCTACCCATTTGTTCACTATATCAATATGTCCATTTGTCTGGGGGTGATAGCTAGTACTAGGTGCCAACTCTGTCCCAGATACCCTGAATAGCTCCTGCCAAAACGCACTGAGAAACCTGCTATCCCGGTCACTGACTATGTTCCTTAGAAGACCATGGAGTCTGAACACATCTCTGAAGAAGATATATTCCACCTAAGATGTGTTGTAGTCTAAAGGAATGGAAAAAAAGTGTGCATATTTGGTCAACCTGTCTACCACCACATAAATATAGTCCTTGCCCTAGAATTTTGGTAACCCTGTAATGAAATCCATGGAAATGCTCTCCCATTTCCTCTTTGGAATAGGTATTGGCTAGAGTAAACATGTTGGGTGTGTCATTTATGACTTGTTCTGCTGACAAGTCTTGCACTGATCCAGGTGGATATTGGTGGCCACCCCACTATTCCAACTAGCTCCTTGTGGTCGTTATTTTTCAGCACGTTCTTCTATAGTGCTTTGTAATTGTGGGTTCTACACTTATGTGGTTGTCAAAATCCCCACACATCCTCCAGGTGGATATGGGTGGCCTCTCTCCTAATCCAACTAGCTTATTTTGTATGTTTTCATGTCAACACATCTTTTTGTACTTCCGAGGCCATTTTGGGCCCTAAACGTTGTTTTTTTGGCTCGCCATAGTCAAATTGTAGTCAGAATTAGAGTTTGATGGCGGAATGTGTAGCTCTCTTAAATACCTTTCCAATAGGCTATTACGCGCCTAAAATGAAGGTCGTATGCAAAAGTTACGGCCCTGGGAAGTTGAGGTACCAAATTACACCAACTTACCTATAGGGCCCACATGACTTTTGGCATTTCACCTTCTAGGGTTCGGTTTTGGATGTCTACAGTTTTGGCATTCATGAGTAATATAAAAAAGGCCTATGGAGCCTCATTGTAATCCATTATTCTCAGACGGATGCACGTAGCAGCCACATCTCTTCTTAGAGATAGCTACCACCATTCGAGCAAGTTTAAGTTTTGTAGTTTTAAAGTTTTAGCCTATTTCATTATTTAATAGAAGGTATTGTTCATTGGATATTCGTGTTATTCTCCATATCTTTGTGTTTATTGTATTCATTCTGTTAATCAGTTCGTTCCGCTCCTAAATCTGGATCATGCACTCCCTCATGTATCGTAGTACATCCTCCTTGAGACCCTTTCATGAGAATCTCTCTCTCACCTGTCTATAAGTCTTCAAGTACCGTGGGTGGCCGGATAAAGGGGCGTCATGAATTGCCCTCAAAATCTTATCCTTGAGCATGGATTCAAGGACAAGATAGATACCCTCCTTGTAGTAGATGATATCATCCACTACTCTATATCTGTCATCCTAGTTGGTACCTTCCATCAACTCACAGGTGAATGTATTTTTGGAATATTCCACCAAGAGGGTAGACTTCCAATCTATTGAGACCTCAGCAAGGGAAAAGACTGAAGGCCTCCTAGAAAGGGCATCGACAGCTACATTCTTCTTTCCCTTAACATATTCAATATCAAAGTCATAGGCTTGTAACTTACTCACCCACTTATGTTGTCTTTCGCTCAAATCCTTTTACTCCAGAAAGTATTTCAAGTTGTTGTGGTCGATCCTCACTACAAAACGTCCTCCCACTAGGTATTGTTGGAATTTGGCCAGTGCATGCATAATAGCCAACATATCCTTATCATAGATGGAGTAGATCCTTTATGGTTCCCTCAACTTCCTGCTCTCAAAATCTATGGGATGACAGTTTTGCATCAGTACCGCTCCTATCCCTTCTCTGGGTGCATCACACTCCAATACAAATGAATGAGAGAAATTTGGAAGTGCTAGTACTGGGAAAGTGTTCATTACCTTCTTCATTCGGTCAAATGTTGCATGTGCTTCCCCAACCCACCTAAATGCTCCTTTTTTGGTCAGATCTATCAGTGGTGCCCCAAGTTGTGAAAACCCTTTCACAAATCATTTGTAATAACTACATATCTCAAAGAATCCTCGCAACTCTGTGATCGACCTCGGGGTAAGCCAATCTAAGATCGTCTGGATCTTTTCTTGATGCACCTTCAATCTCTCAACACCTATTATGTGCCCTAAATATAATATCTTCGTCAATCCAAATTCACACTTTTCCTCCTTGGAAAAAAGCGATTGTTCCTCCATAATGTTGAGAATCTCATCCACATGCCCCAAATGTTCCCTCCGTCTCTTACTATAGATCAGAAGATCATCAAAGAACACCAATAGGAACCTTCTCAATTGTTTGTTGAAGATATGGCTCATACACGACTGGATGGTAATTGGTGCGTTAGTCAACCCAAAGGGCATGACCACAAACTAATAGTGACCATAGTGACATCAAAATGTTGTTTTGTGGATCTCCTCCTCTCTCACCCTGATATGGTGGTATATTGATCGAAGATCAATCTTCGAAAAATATACTGCTCCATGTAGCTCATCTATCAGCTCATCAATTCTTGGTATCGGGTATTTGTTCTTAATAGTATTCTTGTTTAGATCCATGTAGTCAATGCACATTCTCCATGTGTCATCCTTCTTCTTCACCAATACTACTGAAGAAGCAAATGGACTAGAGTTAGGTTGAAGGCATCCCATCTCCAACAACTCTTGTATGGCCTTTTTTGTCTCATCCTTAAACTTCTTTGGGTGCCTGTATGGTGTAGTAATCACTAGCTTGGCCCCTGCTTCTAACTCAATGACATGTTCGAATCCTCGGTCTAGTGGTCTTCCTGCTGGTAGTGGCCTGAATACCTTATCATTCTTACCCAATAACTCTTGTATGTCTGCATGGTAATATTGACGATCTTGGGATGGCTTCTGCATTGTGACCAAACACTTTGTTGTGCATGCCACATCTCTGTGTCTAAAGATAGCTTCCATGCATCTGTTGGATACAAACTTGGGTGCTCCTGATGACATACCCCTCAGGATAACCCACTGACCCTTAGTGTTTATGAATTCCATCCTCATCCCCTGATAATTCATTTTGAAGTCTCAAAGGGAATATAGCCATTATACTCTCAATACCACATTGGTGTCTGCTAGTTCCACCACATAAAATTCATCGGTCAATGTGTAATTTCCCAATGTCACATCCAATCCTCTAATCCTTTGGGTACACGTCATGCTGTACCCATCTACCAATACTACTTCAAAACCCTCAAATTCCTCTGTGGGAATTTGTCTCCTAGTAACCAATGTTGCATATATGAAATTATGGGTGGCCCCTCCATCAATCAACGATGTAACTCTTTGTCCCTGCATAATTCCCTTGATTCGGAAGGTATAGTACCTAGGGACTCCTGACAATGTGGCTATGGTCACCTTCTTGACCCCTTCTTGTAATTGTGCAAGTTCTTGAATTTCAATGTGTGGTGCCTCACCACTATTCTGACACTCATTTGGATTGTTTGAGTTATCCTCCTCACCTTCATCTTCTTCATCAAATAGTACTTCAATATAATGGACCTTTCCCTTTCTGATACATCGTTGACCTGGCTACCATGGATCCTTGCAACTAAAGCACAGTTTCTTTCTTCTAAGCTCTCTCCTAATATCTTTGTCCAACTTGTCTTTCCCTGTCCATGTCTTCTGGGGAAACTTTTTCGTCTACCCCTTCTGCGGAATGAAGATCTTTACTAGGGACTTTTTGACCATTGTGTCTGCCATATCTTGAGTTTTCTTGATGGCATCCTGTAATGTGGGTGGCCTAAAAGCCTTAAACCAACCCTTCAAGGGTTCAATTAACCCCTCTATAAATAGCATCACTAACCTTTTTCCTGAGATATCAGTTACCTTAACAACCAACCTCTGAAACTCTGTGATATATTCCTCTGGTGTGCCTATCTATCTCAACTAGGCCAACTCCCTAAAATTAATTTCAAGATCCTTCCTTTCGAACCTTTACATCACCCTTTGGGTGAATTCTACGTATGATGTAATGTTAGCATGTCCAAGGGTGACCAAACCATGATGCCACCATTCATGAGCCTCCCCATCCAAATGTAAGGTAGCAATCTTGATTGCCTCTACCTCAGTCATTGGGTTGAGTTGGAGGTAAGTTTCCATCTTCTACACCCAAGCGCTCGCTGAACTCTTAGTTGATCCATCGAAAGAGGGAATAGTTAACCTGCTCACCCTGCACATAAGATCATAATTTTGTTGGTACTGCACTGCTTTGTTCCAATCCCTTGGTTTGTTCCTATATTTAGCATTGTAATAGTCTTGGAAAGAAAATGCTTCACGGAAACCTTCTGGTGTGGCTAGGTACTCTTTGTAACCCTTAAGGGGATCACTATCCTGGTCCTATTGTTATGGACCTTCTATCCATTTCTCCTTAAGAAATTGTGGTAATGATGGCCTTGGTATTTTACCACTACTTGTCGGTGATTTGCTCTATATTGGAATATGAGTGTTGTTATTCTCCCTGAAGGCCCTACTACTTTGTTGATTTCCCTATGTCTAATTCCCATTGTAGCCTCCTTGGATTTGAATGAGTTGTATCAGGAGTTGTGTTGTCTCTTGTTGGCTCACAGTCATCTACAGTTGTCCTGCCACTATAGATTCCAACAATTGTTGGACTTTGTCTTCACCTTGGTTCCCCATGCTTCCTTCTAGTCCTGATTTTGATGGGATTTCTTCTAACTTCCTCTCTGGTGATTTGTTAGAGGGTTGTCCTCCACCCTGCTTCTTCCTCAACATTACAGGCTAGCAAAATCACCACTATATGCACACAATCTGATTTCCTTCCCACTCTTTCCCCTCACTATAAATCGCACAGCTTTTTCCGGAAAAACCCTGAAAAACTGCCAAAATTAAAATGATGATAACTTTAGTTCCGAGACTCTGTTTTGGCTGATTTTTTTTGTTTTGAAATTGAGTATTTTTCTGAGAGGAATTCAAATACCCAATTTTTTTTTGGCAAATTTTGCTCATAAAGTTTCAGATCTGAGCCTGAAGTGTGTCGCTCCCTTTTTCTTCCAGACAAATTTTGCAATTTTTATTTTTATTTTTATTGGCTAAGGAAAGTGCTCGGATGCAATCACAGGCTGGCAAGATCACCAACTCTGATACCACTGTAATATCCTTGATCTAAATTATTAATTCTTCCTATGTGAAAATGATATGAAACCCTTACAATAATTTGCTCAATGAGGAATAATATCAAACACATGGCAAGCACACATAAATAGAGCAGAATAATATGGCATCTTATTATGAATGGGAACAACAATACATATATCTCTAGTGGCTGTAAAAACAGCTGCAAAACAAGAGTAGGAATATAAACTATTGGCTGTTAGGCAGCTACACAATCTTCTACAAAACACACAAGGAAACCTGGTATGATGCCAACATAGAAACCGTGGCTCTCCAAGCCTCCCACTGCTCTGCTTCATTATACTTCAAGATCTTCATAAAATACCACAAGACAAAGACTCCAAATGAACTCTCCTTTGTCTAGCTAGGATGGGTATTGCACCACCGAAATTAAACCTGCACCGAAAGGGTTTTTCCCAAAACCCCAATGAAAATGCTAGCTACAAGAGCACTCAAATAAGATATCAAATCATAATTCCCAAAGAGGTGGGATCCCCTTCTATTTATTCTTCTCCTCTGATTCTTCTAGATCTTTCTTCTTGACCAAATCAACCCTCACTTGATTAAAATATAATTATTTATTTTATTTAATATCTCGTTAGGGTTTGATACTTTGACTCCCCTTTTTCTTTGTTGACTATAGCCTACGAAAGTCGTGTAGGCTAATGAGTCATCAATTGGAGCGGGACATTACATATATTTTCTCTTCCATGTCCAACATTGTCACAACATTCACCTCCATATATTTAGTTTCAACACTCACATTCTCCATGATCAAATGACGGTCTAGATTATCTCGACTTCAGCATCAAATGACTTTAATTAGAATGCATTCCTTGAATTGTGCTATCACATAGATTGTAGGTTTCGCAAAGTCCGACCCAAACTAAAAAAATGGGACAACTGTGAGAGTATCTACCCATTGTCACCTTAGGTAGACACTCCCCTCGCTTCAGTGATGATGAAAATCACCACAAGGGGGGAATCTCGGTGACCCTAGGGGGAAATGAGATGGAAAGTGGAGTGATAGAAGGTGAAACCCCTATAGGTGAAGTTAGGAAGTGAAAAAGGGCTTGGATAAGAGTCTTTTTGATAAGGGTATTCTACCGAAGTATAATGTACCTGCAAAAGATAATTGTACCTGCCCAAAACAAGACAAATGATCGAGATACAAACTCATAAATCAAAGGGAAAATCAAGTGAAGCTTGTTGTCCTATATTACAACAGTAAAAAAGAATATATATCAGAAATGTTAAGATCTAGTTACTACACAAAGTTAACCGTAAAAATTATCAAATATTTATTGGAGAATGAAACACTAAACAAGCAGATAATTTTCCAATACTTAAGCACAAACTTTGACGGTAAAATAGGGCTGCTAAGTAAAGTTATCAGAAAAGTGTTAGGGCAGCCTTATGTCTGTAGCAAACAATTTCTACAGAAGCAAGTTCTAGCCACAAAAAATCACAAGCAAAGCATTCAAAAGAAATCCCTTAACAAGTAGATTAATTAGCACTATTTACTTACAATTTTCAGCGGTAGAAAGTGTGGTAAAAGTTGAAGAGAGAGTACTTTGTTGCAGCCCTAATGGCTGTAGCTTAAATGTTATTACAAAAATAAGTAATCTTGGCCAAAACGAGACGCCCCTAGGGCATTARAAATCCTTTAGCATGCAAAAAATAACTAGCCACTTGAACAATTCAAAACATCAATATCCATGTTTAYCAATGCATGAATATACAATCTCTRGTGCAATAGAGTAGTGTTGTATTCAATTGGGCGATGGAGTCTCTTATGTAAGGTTRTTGTTTACTACTTCTYTAGGGGTGTTATCCCTTTAACTTCCTAGAGTAAGYAAACACTAACAAGGATAAAACTCTATYGGGGTGYAAGCCCTTTTAYTTCATGTAGTAATCCTTTAAAAAGAGAATTCAATAGAAAGAGAATGAAATATCTTGATGGAGGATGTATTCCCTTATACTTCTCCAAKATTTAAACAAAATAACCATGAAATTAACAAGACAACATACAAATTGCARAAAATCTTACCAATTCCAAGAGATATGCATGTAAACCCTAGTTTTTACAAGATATTCCACCACACTTACAAAGAATTAGCCTCCAAGAGATAGCGCATAACATTGATCCACAAGAGAAGAAGATACATGAACAAATTACATCAAAAATMCAATGTAGCAACTTGCCCAAGTAGAGCGAAAATTTCAGCCAAGTCTCTCTCAYTCAAGAGAGAGTGAGTTCTAMAAATGAAATGATCTTGGTCTCTTATTTATACAAGACCTAAAAATGAAGTTTGTCCACATAATATTAGGTTAAAACACAATTAAGGAGGTCRACCCCCTTTAATTKCCCCTTTACAAATTATAATTTGTTTTTGCATGAAAAATAAAACCCTAAAGATGAYGTCATGCCCCTAGGGGTGACRTTTTGGCACTTCTAGCAAATATTTGAGTTGTTGAGGGAGAGGCGGGGCTTCCAAAATCCATGTGTCACCATGCCAAGCATCCTCCTCTTCACCAACCATGCCAAATACTCATCAATCGTCACCACTATCATCAAACCCTATCCCCAAACAAAACGTCAAGCCCAAAAGTGTAGCACTTTATCCTCCAAAGGCAAGTCGTTGGGTTAGTAAGGGCTAGGTGAGGTCCTCCAAGGTGTCTTATCTTGCCTCCAAAGGAAACATCCATATTTTGGTTGCTCCTAAGGTGTGGTTCATGGCATCCAACCTATGGTATTCTTGCCCCAACGAAGGCCCAAGCTAGGATGTTCCTTCTAAAATGTCCATCAAGTGAGGTCCCACAAAGAAAAATGAATGCGCCCTCCAAGGGTATCAACTCAAATGTACCATGGAAAGTAAAATCACATTTAATACAAGAGCCACCTAAACATGTGCATCAAAACTACTTTTTCAAATTAAACAAGTGCTCAAATATCCTATGCAACTTGCCAAGTTTAGGAATGGAAGGGTTGTCAAGGTGACCTATTGGGTAAGTCATTCCTTAAGTCAAGGAGTGTGTCCTGGGTGGACCCTCTCTAATTCATGCAAAGAATATGAAGTGGATGGGGGTAAGACTTTTGGGCATGGGGTTCATGACATACAAGAGTTCATATTGTCTCATTTATGGATGCCTTTGTAGAGGGTGTGTTGCACCTTCATTTTCAATGCAACCCTTTTCCAAGCCCATTTACTGCCATTAATTATTTAAAGTGTTTCCAGGTTGAAGACAAAGTGGGACTTCTACCTAAGCATGAAAAACATTGTGCACCTTGACTCTACCCTGGTCACATTATGCTTCCCCAAGTTGAAGATAGTGTGTGGGACTTCTACCTAAGAATGAAAAACATTTCCCACACGTGTTCTACCTTGGTTGGCATTTTTTAAATTGTTATTTTTCACAGGTCCCATTAGTTTATTATGAGATACATTTCATTGTTCTCGGGATCCCTGGGTGAGAATCTAGAAGGTTTACGATTGGATTTTATCTTTTTCCAGCTACAAGCCTCTGGGCTTTCATCCCTTTCTTCCCATTAAATGAGTCACAATCCCTTCTTGGGTCAGTATACCTGAAAATCCCAAAAGATGGGGATACATAAATAATGAAGTGTGAAAAGTAACAAGTATGATAGGGAAATGGTGCGATGACTCACCAATGAGATCTCTTAGTAGCAAACCTCTCCCCAAGGATGACCACTTACTGGGGCACAATGTCAACAACCATGGTGAAACAAGGAAAAGAACATAATTTCCAAGCAAACATTCTATAATCAAAAGCATCTTTAAATGCAACATACTCAAATGCCTCAAGTATTAAAGTGACACTAACCACAATACCCGACTTGTGCCTCATGGAGCAAGACCCATTATCTTCCAAAAACAGGTTGATGTGGTGGATGCCACCATGATGAGTCAAAGAAGTGTGGTGGTGAAGTGGGTCTTCATATGCGTAAGTGGACATCACAAGTCAATCCATTTTCAACACTACATGTCTGCAGCCTGAGGGCCTCGAGACATTATCTCCTTAGTTATCCCTAGAAGAGGGGGATAAAAAACTTCAATGCAGTGACGACAATGGGAAAGATACACAAATCTCAATTGTAGCCTCCAAGATACCTAAACAATTTCAAGGAGAAAACATCTTCAGATTGCACTGAAGATGGTGCAACAAAATGTATTATGTTCAAAAACCCTAGATTCACACACCAAGGCAAAAAAACCATGAAAACAATGTGTACTGAGATGAAAAAACTTTAAAGAAAATAGAGATAGTCAATGTTGGGATGCACTTCTAATCTCTATTGTTGTTTCGTGGCTCAATGGTAATGAAATGTCCTCAATCTAATTTAGGGTTGGGAATTTCTTTAATTTATTTTTTTACTTTTTGTCGTCTTTAGAAGCTATGAAAAGGGAATGGAGATTCATTACAACTATCCCAATAATAAGAAAGACAAAACAATGTGACAGTTCAATGTCCTTGGGTGGAAATTAGGGTTGGACACTAAGGGGAAAACACACAATATGAGGGAAAGAGTAGTGCAATGTTGAACTCACCCATGAAAGAACATAATGGGGCATTTAATAGCATCGACAAACATGATGGGAAGGTTTCCCTTTTTTCCCTCTACTTTGTATTTTTATTTCTCTTTGTCTTTTCAAAGCTTACTTTACCCTTCATTTTATATGATAGGTGAGGGGAGTATGGTGTTCATGTTTGTTACTCCCTTAAACCATTTAGAACCATCTTTTGTACCATTCTTATTTCATGTTCCTATTCCAATTTTTGTGAACATTGTATAATGTATATTTACAAGGATTCCAAGGCATTGTTGTGTTCGATCTTACAATTTTTTTGTCCTTGGTACTCTCTCTCAATCCATTACATGAATAGGATTCATATGTTTGCTCCAAAAAATCTCTTGATTTTTGTTTTTTCCTTCTTAAACTTGGATTTTTTGAATAGCAAGTATCCAAAATGTATTCAAATATATATGTAGGGACCATGTGCGAATAGAGAGAAAATCTCTACAGTAGCCCCAAGCCTAGCACCGAAGTTTATAATTTGAAGGTTGCCTAAGTCACTTCAAAAACTGGCCTAACCGAGAAGAGATAAATGATGTCCAAAATTTCAAGGAAGTATCAAATTTCAAGGAGATATGTATAAATTTATTTTCATATTTTGTAAGTTCATTTCTACGCACGTAGACAACTCTTTGATTTGTATCTTGTAATTGTAGTTGTACAATAGCAATAAACATAATGCAATGATTGTCGTGTAACTCTTCTTAGTAATGTGTGTTGTCTTTGAGCAAATAATTTGCACTGATAACCATTTGGACAATAAAAAGATTAAGTAATTGTAATTGTGCTCAACCAATGATGTCATAAACATAATTTGACTCTCAAGGGAATTAATTCTTGGATGACATTTTTAAGGTAACCTAGAATGTTGACCTATGAAGGAATAGTGTGGGCAAGTTTTCCTTCTAATAAGCATGGTTAGCAATCATAGAACCCAATTTGTGCAAGCCACAACATCCTTTTCCTCTTTGAGTTTGGGGATTTGAAGCAACTTTTTGAAGTTAACTTGGCCAACTTTGTTAAACTTTGCATTTAAGTGAAACTGTTTGAACTCCTTCCAAAATTTAAACCACATCTCATCACTCCTTACTTACATTCCATTGGGCAACAACCAATGTTTTTTAAGGGAAATTACTTACTTATTTTATAATTTAATGGATGATAGTGATGTACTTTCAACAAAATAAGTTTACTTTCTCGAGCTTGTTAATATTGACCATGTTTATTTTAAAGTGACCAAATTATTGTAAGATAATAAAAAAATGCTCGTGAGAATCCCTAATTTACAAAATAATATTATTGTTATAAATGAAGAAAGTGTAGAACCATTCTCATGCCAATTATTGAAGAATTCTAGCAAAAATATTCTCTACATGATAATTATATAAACAAAAGCACAATTACCCAATCTTTTCATTATATCAATGTATTTGGTCATTTAACCTCTTGGATGTTAACATCGAACCCTATGAAGGACTCAATTCCAAATCCATCTTGTCTCATTTCTTAATAATTTATACTTCTTTGAGGGGGGTCTTACTTTATCCTATTGGACAAAAAGTAATTAAGATAGTGTGGGGCCTTAGCACTGCCACCAATAATGAAGCAAAGGTCGGCCTTGTTGTTGATCAATGGATTATTGTGATTTTGGATCAAGTTATTCTCAAAGCAACCATTACAGGGGATTCTATCATCACCATTTGATCACTTTTAATGGGCAAGCCTTCTAAAGGAACCAAGTTCAGTAACTAGAATAGTTCACAAAGGGAAATCTCATTAGCTCAAAGATGCCATGGTGTTTCCTTCTTCCAAATCAAGAGAGACCTCAATGTAGAGGTAGGAAAAATGGAAAACTAGGAGTTACCTTGAAAGAAGGTGTGCTATCATTAAGTGATGGAAATGTAACTAGAGCATCCCTCTTACCCCTCCCTTGATCATGGCTCTATTAGTATATAAGGTTCCTAACCTCATAAGGTATGTTAACTTAAGGGAAAATAAAGGGGTGTTTCCCCCCAAAACCTATCAAGTCAAATGCATGTGGTGGGAAGGAGTGATGGACCTGACCTTTCACTTCTCCTCTCCATTTCGCACTGGCAATAGTATTTACTCCCGACATCATTTTGTTTGATCCTCCTACCTGTGAGATTTGGTGGTCTAGTCTATGGTTAATGTATGTCTCATATGACATGGAAATTTGTGATAGATATGGGGATATTTGAAAAGTGAGGAAGGTTTACATTCACTCCTAAAGTGTTTTATGGGCTAGAATTAAGTCATTGGAGGAATATTTTGGATTAGTGGTGATTTTGGGCTCAAGGAGATATTGTTATCCATTTGGAAATTCTAGCACCCTTGGAGAACTAGAAAAGACTATCATGTCAGGAACCGTGTCTCATTACCATTATTGTTGCTTTTTTTCTTCAGAGAAATGTGATGGTTGAGGAAAGGCCTCCATTGGGTATGGTCACCTCCTCGACTCTAGAATGGGAAACTTGGAAGAAAGGCACCAAGTAGAAAAATATACAGAAAAACAATGCAAGATACCAACATGCTATTGAATTTGGGAAGCACCTCCTATCCCTTCATGATTGGAAGAAGTATTAGCTTTTGGATAGCTTTGAAAGTATTTACACCATGTTTGAGGGTAGTGAGATTCGAAAATGCTTGAGTGAGGATATAGTCATTCCCTGCCTCAACATAATCTTATCCTTGTTCTAGCATGCAATTAATTGGTAGTAAAAGCACACATTGCACCTTTGATTTAGGCTAGTTGATCACACTCTTTGTGCCCTAAGTAGCTTAAAAGTAGTTCTTGCCTCTTTGAAGTTTCATTTATTGAGTGATAGTCATTTAATTGCAAATCTGAAGCTGTTTACATTGTTTACCTATCATATCAGATTTGGCACACACATCTACTAGCTCCTAACCCTCTTTATCAAGTGGATTTCCTGGTGGCTTGTGCTATTGTTCCTAAGTTGATTATCTTTGAAGCATTAAATCACATATTGGAATCCTTGTTCATGTAGTTGTTATATCTTTTGTGGATTCTTTAAAGTAAATCATAAGAATGCATGTCGATTAATTCACTAAGAGGTTTACTTAATCAAATAGGGATACTCCCTTTGGATTTTAGGCACTGACCTAAAGTGAAGGGAAAATTGTATTGAGGTGACAATGGTGCATTTCCCTTCTTGCTGCCCCAAGTTAGCACATGTGTTGGGAATTTTCACAAGGGTATTATTTCAAGAAATAACATTCACATAGGATTAAAAAATATAGCATATAATTTGAAATACATAAAGAGGTGATATAAGACTTTATGATTGTATAAGGAGACACAAGCTAACACAAATAACAAATAATTTCATTATACAAACTACCAAAAAAAAATAAAGAAAGAAATTATTAAGCATAAAAAATTTCAAAAAATACAAAAGATTATTTGGTTGCCAATTATCAACTCCAATAAGAATAATTGTCCACATTTTTTTTCAAGTGTTGTCATTGAGTTGTTGTCACCATTTATAACAATATTTTGAGTTCACATTGGAATACAAATTAGTAAAATTTATAAATATATGTTACCAAAATTGAAAAGATAGCAACTTAACTACTGCATGAACCTTCCTTGTGAACCTTCCTTGAGAAATACAAACCATTATATCATTTGAATCATTGATTAAATTATTAGAAGGACATGCAAAGACACCCTGCAACTTTTGTTATCAATCATCCAAGGGACAAGTAAATCCATTTACAATGTGCTAAAAAAAAATAGAATTGTTGAGCCTATCACTATTCTACCCAAAAAAAAAGAAAGAAAAAAGAAGTTAATTTACCATCTTTGAATTCATGAGTATAATCATCGTTAGTTAGTCGATACTCCATAGCTCTCGCTGCAAAAATTTGTATGTCGTCACCATAAATCTCAAATGTTTCCAAAATTGCTATGGAAACCTACGAAAATAAATAATCATCAACAAGAAAATTTGAAAGCTCCATTATTGAAGCAATAAGAAACATAATAATGAGTTACAAATTCAAGTGGGGTCAATATCACTCTTCCCTCCAAATCTGTTTGCTCCTTTTGTGGCCATTCAAGCCAATCATCACTCATTCAATCAAATAGAGTTAGTCGCTACCAAAATAGTTGGGATGCTCAACTTTTGTGACCCTCACAATTGAAGTGTGAGATATATTGTTGTAAGGGAATTTTCATTATAACTTAAAAGTCAATTGGTGAAGAAAAATATTGAAGTGGTACTTTCTTTGAAGTTCCTATCTCAATTCAATAATAATAAAATGGTTCCAAATTTTAATTAAAAGGGGTATGTTTCAAAATTAATTAAGTCAAAGTAGATTATTATCATAGTTTAAGGACTTTAGGTAACTATCAAGAAAAACATAAGGGTATTTGAAGTTTCAAAAGAAAACAAAAAGGAGGTTTCAAAATGGATTTTAATAAAAAGGAAGGAAGTTTAATTACGAGGTCTTCTAACCTCTTGCATAGCATTATTAAAACTCAAAGGGACTATTCAAGGAAAAATTGTTAACATTGTGATTTGTCTGAGTGACAAGAGGAATTACATCAATGTTGACATGGCCAATCAATTATTGATTCATGATATTAGTATAAATTAAAGACAAAATTTAGGAATGAAAAACAATATGAAATAAATGATCTATTATTGTGAATTAACAATTATATTTTCACATCCCAATTCAACATTACATATGTATTTGAAAAAGACATAGACATAATTCTAGGCTCAACCTAGATTGAAACATTGGGTACTTTCATCTTGAACATGAAGAATTTTTTTTT
>JASDQU010589227.1:27890-38857 GCA_032191745.1 Picea mariana | reverse complement strand
AGTGTTTTTTGATGATGTCTAATCTATATGTTGTGACAAACTGTTGATGATTTATGTATGCATACTAGTATTTTGATGTGATAAATGCCAATCTAACACTTGGTTAGCCATATTATCTGCTATTTGATTAAATTGTCTTGGAATATGTGTAAATGTGATGGAAACAAAATGTCGAGATAAAAGTCTAACTTGCAGGTATTTGTGGAAGAGGCAAGCATCACGAACACGATACACATTGTTGAGCTGGAGGACAACCAGTTGGGAATCTAGTAAAACACTAAGGTGACGAATATGGCGATGGTTGGCCTTAGCGAGGAGGCCAATGACGGTTGTGTACTCTGGTTGGTTATTGGTTGTTGAACCCAAACATATGTCGTTGGAGTGGAGCAACTCATGTGAGGGGGAATAGAGGGCCCAAGTGGTCAAAGCGAGATTCTGTGTCCAACGGCTAGCTCCGTCGGTGTAACCGATGTGGCAGGTTGATGGAGGAGGCATTTGTCGATAACACAAACGATATATTAGACGTGAGGTATGGAAGAAAGAAGATTAAAAACTCCACAAAAAATGTACAAAAAGAAAAAGTCTAGTGTATAATGGCTACGCTCAAGCGTAAAATTTCTTTAAGTACAACCCGTTGACGGGTTCTTTGAGAGGATGGCCTTTGGGAGAGGCCAGAATGTACGCACCTTTAGTGAGGCAATGTTGGATGATGTAAGTTCCATGCCATAGTGACTCGAATTTACCATGGTCGAGGGTATCATGAGCGATATCATAAGCAAGGACGAGGTCGCCTTTGTTGAATGAGAGAAGGTTGACATGGCGATCAAAGGTGGCCTTTGACCATTTTTTGGTTGCCTCATTGTTTTGTAATGAAGATCGACGATCCTCATCCAGGGACTCTAAGTTCAGCAAATGCTGCTCCATTGGAGCAGTGTTGGGTAATATCTCAATAGCGGTGCGTAAGGTGGGAATTTCACACTGGATGGGAAGAGTGGCCTCGACCCCGTGGACTAGATGAAATGGGGTGAAACTAGTGGCAGTTTTCACTATCGTGCGATAAGCCCATAGCGTGGAAAATAACACATGATTCCAATTTGTCTTATGTTTGTTAACTATGCGCTGCAACATGGTTTTGAGGACCTTGTTGACTGCATCGACCTGTCCATTTGATTGAGGGTAGTATGGGGAGGCAAACTCGTGGGAGAAGCCTAACCTGGATGAGAGTTCGACAAAAATATGATTCTCAAAATGTTTCCCGTGATCAGAGACTAATTGTAGTGGCACTCCAAAGCGGGAAATGACGTGGTTAAAGAAAAAATGCGTTGCAGTGTCAGTGGTGTTGTTGAACGTAGGCATGGCTTCAACCCACTTGGTGAAGTAATCAATTACAACGACAATGTATTTGTGTCCATTGCTAGATGGAGGGTTGCAAGTCATGAAGTCTATGCCCCATTTACAAAAGGGGTCGACAGTAATGATTGGGTGTAGAAGAGCAGGTAGCGCTCATGCTTTGTTGGCGTAAAGCTGACATTTGTCACATCGCTTCACAGCGTGGATGCAATCGTGAAACAATGTAGGCCAAAAGTAACCGATGCGAATAATTTTCTGAGCAGTGGACATCCCTGAGAGGTGGCCCTTGCAAGCACTACTGTGGCAATCGTTCAAGACTCGATCGGCCTCGTCGATAGTCAAGCATCAATGGAGTACAGTTTCGACCCCTCGCCGATATAAGACATCACCGATAAGTAGGTAGCGTGGGGCTTGATGATGAATACGTCGACGATCGTCTCTGGAGAGGTGGTTTTCGAATTTTTGTGTTCGGAGGTAGACGAGAAGATCGCCGTACCAAGGGTCATCCGAGGGGATGTAAAAGAGATGTTTTCCAGGGAAGTTGATATTGACGGGGGTACTGGTAGTATCAAAGGGAAATTTCGTGATGAGTTTGGCAAGGACAAGGGATTTTTTGCTCTTGGGTGTTTAAAATTCGAGGTTGAATTCCTGAAGGATGAAGATCCATCAGGCAAATTTACCGTTAACTTGCCGACGACTAAGCAAGTATTGCATGGGGTTGGAATATGCTACGACTTTGGTAGTTCAAAGCAAAATGTAATGGTGCAGTTTCTGGACTGTGAGGGCTAGTTTCTCTTCATGATTGTATTTCAAGGATGTCCCTGAAAGGTTTTTATTAATGTATTAAATTACATGCTCACGATCATCATCCCCTATTTGGACGAGAACTCCTGCAACTGAGAGAGCTTTTAGAGAGGGCCACTTTAAGATCATCAAAAGCGGTTTGGGCATGTTCATCCCAGTGGAATGGGATGTCATGGTGAATTAAGTGAAGGAAGCCGTCTGCACGAGTAGCGTAATCTGGGACAAAGCGCCGTAAAAAGTTAGCTTTGCCTTGTAGGCTCTGCAGTTGGCATAAATTTTGAGGGGGTGGAATTTCTGTGATGGCTTGGACTTTGAGGGGGTCCATGGTAATGCCACATTGGGAAACGATGAACCCAAGGAGGAGCCCAACAGTGACGCAGAACACGCACTTGAGGGGGTTCAAGCAGATGTTGTACTGACGACACCTTTGGAAGATGATTTGTAAATCGTCGAGATGCTGAGTGCGTTTCTTGGATCGAGCCGTGAGGTTGTCCAAATATGTGAGGATGATATGAGATAGATAATGAAAGATGTATGTCGTGGCCCGTTGGAAAGTAGCATCGACATTCTTGAGGCCAAAAGGCATGACACGATACGCAAAGGTGCCCCAGGGGGTAGTGAATGAGGTTTTGTAATGATTGGCTGGGTGAATTTGGATTTGGTTGTAGCCAGAGAAACCATCCATGAAGGACAAAGCCTCGTGATTGGCACAATCATCGATAATTTGGTTGATAAAGGGCATTGGAAAGTTGTCTTTGGGACATGCGTGATTGAGATCGTGAAAGTCTGTACAGACACAGATGGTACCTTGTTTTTTGTTAACAGGGACGGGGTTGGAGACCCATGACATATAGGCGATGGGGTAGATGAGCCCAACAGTGCGTAATTTGTCAATCTCGGCCTTGATGGCCGCTGCTTTGAATGGGTGTAGCGGATGTTGCTTTTGGCGGACATGTGTAATATCAGGCTAGGTGTCTATACGATGTTCAACAATAGAGGGATCAAGGCCAGGCATCTCTGTGTATGACCAGGCAAAAATGTCTCGGTATTCCTAGAAGAGAGCTTTGTAGGCGGTGATTTCTTCAGGAGAGCATGCAGCGCCAATGGTGATTTCCTCTATGACTCCAGATTTGATGGAAATATCGATTTTGACAGTGGGGGAAATGTTGGCCATATTTCCTTCTTCAAAAGCGTTGGGGGCAGGGATAGGGTTATTGAACCAATATATATGCCTGGATGGGAGAAAATCCTTGGTTTCGACTGTGTATATGGGGTTTTAGTTAGGAGGCGTGAAGGCTTCATGTAAAAGAAAGAGCGCTCTGTGGTGGAGCGCGTCCCATGGGCAATCGGGGGTAGTTAGCTCCTTGAGGATGTCTTCGTCGCAGTGAAACTATTGAGAATATAGGGGATCTAGAGGAGTGACATTGATGACTGTCACTGTGTCATTGTCTCTTGGTGGAAAAGAAGTAGGGGGGTTGACACGAGGGGATTGCGATGGTTCGCTCGACATAAACCAAATATCGAGATATTGTGGGTTAAAAATGGTAGTCGGGTGTAAAATTTCCGTGGAGAAATGAACTGGAGAATTGGGGGGATTTGGGGGTAAATCCTCATATAAATAATCCAAGAACCATGGAGGAGTAGGGAGTGCTTCAGGCTCAGGAGAAATGATATGAAGAACCTCTGGTGATGGAGTAGGGTTAATCACCGATTCTATAGGGGGGTGTAGGATTTTGAATCAGGGTCATTTGGCATTGCCTGTATTCATTGATCATACAACATTGGTATGTGAAATGATCTAACAATTCGCAGAGAGAGCAAGGGCATATCATACGTTCATTGACTGAGGTTGTGACATAATGGATGTTGGTGACGTTTGTTGAGGATGATGCAGATGGGGTGGGTTATTGCTGAAAGTTCTGGTGTACTGTTGTTAACGTCTGGCGGAATTGAAGTAACACTAGACAATGGTGTGTGTAATGGACATATTCTGAACAGATGGTGCATGCGAATTTGGTTCACAGTCCTTTGCTACTGGTGTTAGGGGAGACAATGACAATACTTGATGAAGGAACGAGCGGTGGTGGTACTTGAGGGAGTTGAATTAGATTGCGAAGCTCTGGTAGAGATGGGAATTTGTTGGTGGGGTGTCTGTCTTTCTCGCATAGTGTGCAAAGGGGTTGGACACGTGGGGGTAAAGGAGCGGTGGGCTCTTTCTTCTTTCGTCTGCCCCCAACTGTAGTAGCGGTGCTAGTGAGTGGGGGTGATGGTGATGTGGTGGGAGTGGGTACTGGAATCTGCATTGGGATTCCTTTGGTTTGAGGAGGGAGGGATGGTTGAGGGACCATGGCTGGTGGATGTAGATACCATACTGGGATTGCCAACATTGTATTGGGAAGGGTAAGTGTTGCGGCTACTTGGAAAGCTTGTACGCCTGGTGGAGGGTAAAAGAAGAGGATTTGAGTAAGGGCTTGGGGGAGTGTCTCCCAAACCAGGATGTGACCTTGGGGTAAGGTGAAATCAAGAAAAAGTGAAGTTGGAGGGTTTGTAGGTACCTTCTAAGGAAGAAGATCTACGACTAGTGGGACGTCAAATATATGAGAGGCCTCATTGGGAGGAAGGGTGTCTCCAATTTTAGTTCCATTGAATGAGATGACACATACATGATTGGAAGGATGAATGAGCGGTGGTGCTCCATGGTATGTCCCTAGCAAGGATGGGTCTTTGAAAATTCTGGGGCCCATCTCGATGAGTGGGTATGTATCGGAATTAGTGTGGATGAAAGGGAGGATGTTATAGATGTTGGTAGAAGGGTTAGGCGCATAATGTGAAACCCGATCGATGGTAATGATCTTCCCATTATGGGGGAACATCATGGTTCAAAATACGGAAGAGGCAACTGCCTTCATAGCATACATGTAGCTACGATTGAACAAGATATTGTAATTGAGTGGGGCATCGATAACCACAATGTCAATGAGAATGGTTTTGCCCCCGAGTTTGACGGGGTCATTTTTGAAGAGCCCTTCAGGAGAAGATGGTCATCCGTCATAGGCTCTTAAGGTAATGGCAGATGGTATGAGTTCGGGGGAACCAAGTTTCTTCCATACTGATTTGGACATGATGCATGTGGATGCACCTTCATCAATGATGCAACGATGAACTGTAATGTTCCAAATTTTAACGGGTATTTGAAAAGCGATGAGAGCAGGGAGGCGAGGTTCTCTGCTATCGAGATAAAATGTGATGAGTCAAGTAGCAGCAGGGTCGACTGCCCCCAGGGTAGAAAGTAATGACTTTTGCTGAGTGGGACAAGTTTGAAGGAATTCTAAGACTGACATGGCAATAGGAGATTGTGACAAGTCATCGACCAAACTATAATTATGAGCCTCCCTAGCTTGAGGGTTGTGGAAATTCCTGTGCAATGGGATGTGAGGAATACGAAGGGGTGTTTCAGTATTAGGGTGAGGAATCATCAAAGGGGGTCCAGTTGTGACTGGGGGTGTTTTTGAGGTGGTGGGAGCAGACTCCGAGGGTGCGTTGTATTGACGACTGCACATTTGTAGAAGTACTTCTTCCTCGCTAGTGAGGAGGATAGTGTGATCTGCAGGATTGCCTGGATTGGGATACTATCCTATCTATGGTGGGGCAGGCTACATGTCTTGTTGGGTGTTCATCACCCCTTAGTGTGGAATGGGGTTTTGCAACATTGCCGGGGGTGGTTGCTGCACATATTGTTGCGGGGCCTGCTAAGGGGCAGGCGATGCTGGAGGACATGGTCCATTCATAGAGTCTTTCATCCATTTAAAGTCAGCGATTTGGGGGCAATGGTGAGTATAGTGACCAAACTCACCACAGAGGGTACAAGGGAAGTTAGTCCAAAGGTTGTTGTTATTTTTCCCTTGGCGTTTTTTTTTATTGCCCCCTTGTGGGTTCTGGTTCCCTTGATGCAGGTTGCCCCCAATAGGTTGGTTTTGTTGGGGGTGATTCCCTCCTTGCCCTGGATTATTATTATTCCAATTTTTGCCTTTCTTTTTGGCATGATTCAACTGATAGGTTGGGCTTTCCATATTTAGTTGTTCAAAATTTTGATATTGCTGAATGGGAGAGGGCTGCACAAAATTAACCCCAGCATGTGGGTGTCCTTGTGGTGGAGCCATGGGTTGTGGAGGGCCAGGAAATGGAAAGTATGGATTATGTTGTGGAAATGATCTGTAAGGGACGTAGGAAGGCATGATGCTTCCACTAGTGCTTAGGGTATGAGCTGAGGTAGAGGAAGTTCCAGAAGTAAGTTGAACAACCGGGCGCACAATAGGTCCTAATGGGGGTCCACTTATGGGTGGAGGAAGGGCAACAGGGTATGGTTGTTGATAAGGGGGAGGGGGATAGTAAGGATGTCCTCCATATACTGGTGTATATGGAGGTGTACCATACATATTTGGTTATGGGGGGTATGGATTATGGTGTGACGTGGTACCAACCAATCCATCCAGAAAGTGAGACATCCCTGGTTTATCTTGGCCGAGTGGCACGGGTCTCAGGGTGTCCGGAAGTACTGTATATAGGTACCCTGACTATGCATAAATGAGTTTGAACTGTTGGGTCTTGCTAATGGCCTCTTCTTCAGACTGGGGGAAGGTGGTGGCCACATCTTTGGCGAGGAGGGAAACAAGTGATTTGAGAAACCAATCGAGACATTGTTGCGGGGTAGCATCAACTTTGCAGAGACTACGTCGCTGACACCATTCGTGAATGTGGTCAACGATGTGCATGGAGGAAGTTTGTTTAAACTATGAGAGTAGCTCGAGGCCATTGTCATGGTGAATTGGTAGTTGAAAGAAGGTCAAAAATGCTTTGGCAAGGATTCAAAGGTCACATGGGACCCAGATTTTTCTTCTATATACCACTTGGCAGATGGGCTAGTGAGTGTGCGTTGAAATAACCTCAAGAAGATGGAATCATCCATGATGTTGTTTGAAGAGCACCATAAGTGAAAGGTCATGATATGGTTGGTGGGATCGTCTCTCGCTTTTCCTTCAAACTTGGGGATATCTGAAGGCATTTTGGTAGGCATTGTAGGCCATTTGGGGTTGTGCAATATAGGATCATTGGTGAGTTTAATCAGATCTAGTATGTTGAGGGAAGACAAGTACGACATATGAGGTGGTGGTGGAGGATTAGTTCTGGCCATAGTGTGAGTGTTTTGGGTACCTGACCCTTGAGGGGGAATAAGTGGGTTTGTACTTCCCCCTTGAGAAGAAGTTGGCCCCCTCGCTTCCGTGTAAAGGAGAGCAAGTGGATGGTTGACCTTGGGAAGTGGACCCAAGTAAAGTGGAACCAAGCAAAGTTGATCCCAAGACAGTGGCACTCACATGGGTGTGAGAAGGTGGAGCCAATGAGTTGGCAAGACTAGGAATTCCTCCTAGAATAGGAGGGAGATTTAGCAAGCGTTTGGAACGACGAGGGTTCCATGGGTCCCCTATGATGTTCGACTAGCTAAGTAGATGTGTACAAATGGTGATGAGTGTTAAAATAATGTAACTGCAAAGAGTATTCTTATTATTATTGATATTTTATTAATAAAGATTAATCCCCATTGTGGATTAATCATGTCAGTAATTGTATTAGGACCAAATCCCCTTTTGTGAATTGGTCATCGGACAATTGTAATAGGCAGAATAAGAAGTCGGCCCCAATAGTTATTATTGAGACCTAGAATTAAATTAAAGGTGAGTTTACCCAGCCAGTGTGAGAGGTTGGCCCTGCCAATGAAACCCTTTCACACGTGCCAGTCTTATATATATAGGGAGGCTAGCGCCTCACTTTATCACACACTCACTTGCTCATTCTCTTATGAGGCAAGATGTAATTACCAGTTGGAGAGAGGGAGAAGAGTGGCACATCTTTTGGAGAGGACTATCTGTATTGGTTAGAGTTATCTCTTGAACATTGTATTGACAATTTATGATAAGGAAGTTTTTGCTAGGTTTTCTTCTCCTAAAGGGTTTCCCAGGATAAATGTTGTGTCTCTTGTGAATGTGTATTTCTTAGTGATCTTGTTCTTATGTTGCTCTTATCTATTGAAATGTAAAGAACTATAATAATGGCATAAACATTAACATGGTATCAGAGCCAACCTGAAGGAAGCATATTTCGCAAGAGGAAAAACGTCACTGTTATTGTACCCAAAAATTAGGGTTTTGCTAAAGTGAATATTTTCAGCTCCCTAACCACCTAGAAAGTTGCCCCCTCCCCCAAGGATCATTTTGGCACTTAGAGCGCACCTTTTCAGTGGCTGGATCTCCCAGAAAGTGAAACCCTAGTTTCACAAAAGTACCAAAAGTACCAGAAAACTAGTACCAGAATTACCAGAAGTACCAGAAGCACCAGTCCAGAAATCCACAGATCAGATTTGATGGGGTAAAAGTTGGATTTTCTCAGATCCAATTACACCAGGCTACTCGCCTCAGCCAAGCGCACCTCTTGGTAAGGTCAAAAATTGATTTTAAGCATTTTCATTTTTTGGCCATTTTCGTAGCCTCAAGTACAAGATGTCTGCAAGCACAAAGCTTGTTGAGAAACTAGAAGGCATAGACAACTTCCGTGCCTGGAAGTATAGGATAGGTATGATCCTTGCATAAAATGACCTAGCAAAATTTATCAAAGAAGAAGTGGAAGAACCTGAAGATGCCGTAGAGAAAGTGAAGCATCAGAAGGACTCAATCAGGGCTCAAAGAATTATTGTAGATTCAATCAAAGACCACATGATCTCGTATGTATCATCCAAGAAAACTTCGAAGGAAATGTTTGACGCTCTAAGCAAACTTTATGAAGGAAAGAACATCAATCGAAAGATGAATCTAAGAACTCAATTGAAGAATACGAAGATGCAGAAAGGAGAAATGATTCAAGAATATTTCTCCCGAATCTCAGAAATAAAAGAACAGTTAAAAGCGATTGGAGACACCATTGACAAATATGAATCCGTAATAACATCCCTAAATGGTCTCACAAGACCTTGGGATGCTTTCATCTAGTCCATATTTGGCAGAAAGGAGAAACTACAGTTTGAGAGCCTATGGGAAGAATGCACCCAAGAAGAAACAAGGGTAGCCAACCGTGAAGCACTATTAGCAAGGGATGACGATCGAGCCCTAACTACTCATACAAAAGGAGGAAGGAAGAAACCCTACTTCAAAAGGGAAACTCATAGAGAACCCCAACCATAAAACAAATTCAACAACTAAGAATCTCATCCAAGAAACTTTCAGAAGAAAGGACAATGCAAGGGACGAGATCTCTCATCTATATAATGCTATCATTGTGACAAGATGGAACACAAGGCGAATAATTGTCCAATCAGAAGAGAAGAATACAAGAGGAAGCACAAANGATTAAGGACCATGTCTTGATCTCAGCTCTCTCAGGATCTCTATCACCTGGAGAGGACACATGGCTCATTGATAGCGATGCATCAAAACATATGACGGGTAAGAAAAATACTCTCTCTTGTATTTCAGAAAATAAGTTCTCTCAGAAAGTGACTCTTGGAGATGATTATCAATATCCCATCAAGGGAGTAGGAGAATCAAATTACAAGCTAGATTCATAAAACTCAATAACAATGAAGGGCATACTCTATGTACTGGGCTTAAAGACGAACTTACTCTCCGTATCAGCTTTAGACAAGAAATTCTATAGAGTTGCCTTCATAGATGGATAAGTTCTTATGTGGGCTAAAGGAGAAACCATAAATGAAGCAATCGTCTTCGGAAATGAAGAAAATGGTTTATAAAAGCTGAAGGGTCACCCAAAAACTGCCATGACCCATGCCATTGAAAACTCATGTGAACTCTGGCATAGAATATTGGCCCATATCAACTACAAGGAGCTACCATACATATGCAAAGTTGTCACAGGTTTACCAGAACTCAAGGTTGATCAGGAACGCATATGCAATGGATGTGTGCAAGGGAAGAATATTAAGAACCCTTTTCCAAAGAGGGATAACAAAGCAGAAGGAGTATTGGAAATCATTCATTCAAACGTGTGTGGCACAATGCCATCATCCTCCATTAGGGGGTATGTATACTATGTATCATTTATTGATGACTATTCTCATAAGACCTGGATATATTTCTTGAAATCTAAAGATGAAGTATTCAGTAAATTCAAGGAATTCAAAGCCTTGATAGAGAATCTTTCTGAAAAAAAGATTAAGATACTCAGGTCAGATAATGGAGGAGAATATACCTCAAAGGAGTTTGTAAACTTCTGCAGAGATGTTGGGATTAAGAGGGAACTCACTACTCCCTATAATCCTCAACAAAACGGTGTAGCTGAAAGGAAGAACAAAACAATTATGGAAGTTGTAAAGACCATGATTCACGATCAAGATCTTCCTATGTGCTTATGGGAANNNNCGGAAAGAATCCAGAGGTAAGCCATCTCAAAATATTTGGCTGTCCAGTGTTTATTCATATACCGAAAGAGAAAAGAAACAAGCTGGAACCCTCCGGAAAGAAGGAAATATTTGTGGGATACTGTGAGGTATCCAAGGCCTTCAGAATCTACATACCTGGTCACCGCCATATTGAAATCAGCAGGGACGTGACCTTTGATGAAGAAGCAACACTTAAGAAATCGAGAAGATGTCAGCTTGAAGATATGCATGAAGAGGAACCTGAAAATCCCAGGACTACATAATCCGTGAGGGAAGTTCCTAGAGCTGCAGAACCTGTAAGGGAAGTCATAACTTCCCCTGATGAGGAGACTCCTGAAGATCATGATATAACAGAAGTTCAAGAACCTCC
>JASDQU010589227.1:16179-27870 GCA_032191745.1 Picea mariana | reverse complement strand
GACAATCTGCAGATGGGCAAACTAATGGTGGATGAAATGGATGGTTAATGATACTGCGGGGGTGCAGTCAAAATAGAGCCATGATGAAGTAACCTAGGAGTCCATTTGGGCAGGTTAGCAAAATGAGGAGAAGGAGTATGTGGCTGGTTCTCGACCTTATGTAAGACTATTGGGACTCCCATCCCTAAAGGGTGAAAACAACATGAGTGTCAAAATTCCCAGGGGAACTATGAATGGGACAACTCATGTGGGGGAGAGTTCTACCGGGTGACAGTACCGAAATGCAGTGGAGGTGACCGTACTGCAGAGCCGGATATAGGGATCCTAGAGGAAAAGATCAGAGGGTGTGACTGGGAGATGCATTTTGATATTAAGAGGGAATAACTACATGCCAGTGTCGATAATATACCTGAAAGGATATTGCTGAGGTGTAATGATCAAGTACCTGCACACATGAAAATCGAATACCCGACGTGAACAATATCTAAAGAGAAAGATCATATAGCAGTTATTCAATAATGTAAGCATGTGTACCTGAGCGTAATATGAGAAAAATGCCCCCCCGAGGGCTGAGGATGGAAAGTGGCCCGGGGAATGGAATGGTGTAGGTGACAGGGTCCTGATCCCATGGCTGAAGATGGATTGAAAAACGGATGCCCATAGCTCCCGAAATTGAGTCTGGAAGTTTGACAAAATGGACTATATATAGTTGTAGGGCCCACAATGCCACCTCATTTGTACCTGTTGTCTTATTGAGTGGATGAGCAATTGTAGAGGAGTTTTGGAGATTCCAGGAGAGGGAGGCAACTAATTGAGGATCAACGAGTTTTAGGTTGGTTGTCGTATCCTATTGCATAGAATTAGGGTTTCGTTTTTGTGGGCAGGGTTGTATGGATGGTCGTATAGGGGTATTTTATGTGTGTGGGCCCCTCAGTGCACAGGCAATTGCAATATTCGCGCGCATGAGAGCCCAGCTGTAATTTTGATAGCCGCGCATGGGGGCGCCTAAATGGGGAAAATAGGCATGTCGTGGGTGCCCGCCTGTTCGAATCACAGCTGCGCATGCATGCACGTCTGTGTGCTTCACAGTAGCACATGTGTGTGCAACTGTATAGTGGACAGGCGCGTCTGTGTGTGTGACAGGGGTGCATGTGTGCACCCCTATATCATTGACAGTTGCACATGTGTGTGCGACTGTGGGATGAACAGGCGCGCATATGTGTGCACCTGTGGGGAAAAACAACCACGCCTTTGAGGCAAAGTTGAAAGTTGAAAAAAAAACTTATCTTTGTGGAGATTTTGATGTTTTTATGAGTGTTGATCAAGTACTATATATGTGGATGCAGGTGACCATTGTGACGATGCTGGTGCATTGGAGAGAGAGGGATTGGTCACACCTGAGGGAGGCAGTGACCAATGAGGAGCCGACGGTCCGTGACACTTTGGAAGCTTGTGGGTTGTTGAAGTTCTTTGAGTGCCCCCTCATGCGGGCACAAGAGTTTTTATTGCAGTTCTTGATTAGGATGTGGAGTCTGGATCTGCATTGTTTTATGGTGTGGGATGAGCAGCTGGCCTTCATTGCGGTGGAGGATGTATATTTTCTGATTGAGCTCCCTTTTCAAGGAACCCCCTTACCTGCGGAGCTCGTAGTACCTAGGGATGGGCAGTTGGTTGTCTTAGGTCAGAGGTACTGTATGAGAAAAAACTTCATGTCAAGCTCCGTGGTGAGTATCAGGATGATGGACACCCTTGTTCATCATTGCATGGTAGCAATGGTTGTGAGAGTTTATGGGTCTCTTGCGACTCAATGGATCAGTGGTGGTCAGCTGAGGATTATGGAGAGGGCACTGGCGGGAAAGAATTTTGCCTGTGGTTTGATGCTCCATGCCAAGATGGTAGGGAAGCTCGACAGGTGTCATACTGCTGACTCGAGGGAGTTTGCCTTTGGGTCTATCTTGGTGGCATGGTTCCTGGAGAGGGTGCCGATGTTGCGACCTAGAGTGCTTTTGGACACACCTACTGTGCGAGAGCCACGACTGAGGTGGTGGGCTACGATCTGGATTCATCATGGTGGTGGGGAGGGTGGCCACTATTTCACGGTCGAGGCTACACAGGTGTGGCGTCAGATGCCATATATCATACTGCGATATCCGTATTGCGGGGTGGACTTCCGGGATGATCTAGAGATGGTGTTAGCCCCAGGAGAGGTGTTCGACTACAAAGGTATGATGTGATATTTGATGGTTTGACCTTTAGATAGTTTAGCATGTATATTTTTATGTATGGGTGGATGCTGATGCTATCATTTGTTTGTTGTATGTGCAAATGTGGGACTTCGTGGGCACGAGGTTCAGTTGGTTAGAGCGTCGTCTCGTCAGGGGCCGGTGAGACCTCTGCGGGGAGAGCCTCCGGCAGGATGATGTTGGGGCGAGGCCCGCTGACGATGAGAGAGCGGCCAGGCAACACCATTTTGATGACCCCGGTGCAGGGCCATCGCATGCTCCTCCAACAGAGGCCGAGGGAGAGTTTGAGGATGTTCGTCGCCTCTTGGAGGCGGTACTACAGGGCATGCTCAAGGGCTTGTGATCACGGATCCTGGACGAGGGAGTCTTGGAGTAGTGTGTGGGTGATCCGGTGGCGTTGCAGACCATGGTTCGGAGAGCGGCTGTAGCGAGGGTAGCGATGACTGGGAGACTGCCTCCAGGACCCGAGGGACCCCTAGCTGGTGGGGCCCCTCCTCCAGAGAGAGGGCCAGGTGGTGGAGCGTTAGAGGCGCCATGAGTGCCTCTGTATTTATGTATTTTTTGTACCTATATAGGCTGGTGAGCCCATTTTGTATATGGTGAGGTGGCATCATTTTTGTACTTATAGGGGTGAGGTGGTTCACCTACCTATGGATGTTGTACTTGATGTATTATTTTTTGTAAACACGGATGACATATTGACCGATATATATATATATATATATATATATATATATATATAGAGAGAGAGAGAGATATAGATATATATATATATATATGGATATACATTTTGGGATCTTTGTGGTGTTTACATGTGTTGATGTTTTTTAGTGTTTTTTGATGATGTCTAATCTATATGTTGTGACAAACTGTTGATGATTTATGTATGCATACTAGTATTTTGATGTGATAAATGCCAATCTAACACTTGGTTAGCCATATTATCTGCTATTTGATTAAATTGTCTTGGAATATGTGTAAATGTGATGGAAACAAAATGTCGATATAAAAGTCTAACTTGCAGGTATTTGTGGAAGAGGCAAGCATCACGAACACGATACACATTATTGAGTTGGAGGACAACCAGTTGGGAATCTAGTAAAACGCTAAGGTGACGAATATGGTGATGGTTGGCCTTAGTGAGGAGGCCAATGACAGTTGTGTACTCTGGTTGGTTATTGGTTGCTGAACCCAAACATATGTCGTTGGAGTGGAGCAGCTCATGTGAGGGGGAATAGAGGGCCCAAGCAGTCAAAGCGAGATTCTGTGTCCAACGGCTAGCTCCATCGGCGTAACCGATGTGGTAGGTTGATGGAGGAGGCATATGTCGATAACACAAACGATATATTAGACGTGAGGTATGGAAGAAAGAAGATTAAAAACTCTACAAAAAACGTACAAAAAGAAAAAGCCTAGTGTATAATGGCTACGCTCAAGCGTAAAATTTCTTTAAGTACAACTTGTTGACGGGTTCTTTGAGAGGATGACCTTTGGGAGAGGCCATAATGTACGCGCCTTTAGTGAGGCAATGTTGGATGATGTAAGTTCCATGCCATAGTGACTCGAATTTGCCATGGCCGAGGGTATCATGAGCGATATCGTAAGCAAGGATGAGGTCGCCTTCATTGAATGAGCGAAGGTTGACATGGCGATCAAAGGTGGCCTTTGACCATTTTTTGGTTGCCTCATTGTTCTATAATGAAGATCGACGATCCTCATCCAGGGACTCTAAGTTCAGCAAATGTTGCTCCATTGGAGCAGTGTCGGATAATAGCTCAATAGCGGTGCGTAAGGTGGGAATTTCACACTCGATGGGAAGAGTGGCCTTGACCCCGTGGACTAGATGAAATGGGGTGAAACTAGTGGCAGTTTTCACTATCGTACGATAAGCCCATAGCGTGGAAAATAACACATGATTCCAATTTGTCTTATGTTTGTTAATTGTGCGCTGCAACATGGTTTTGAGGACCTTGTTGACTGCTTCGACCTGTCCATTTGATTGAGGGTAGTATGGGGAGGAAAAATCGTGGGAGAAGCCTAACATGGATGAGAGTTCGACGAAAATATGATTCTCAAAATGTTTCCCGTGATCAGAGACTAATTGTAGTGGCACTCCAAAGCGGGAAATGACGTGGTTAAAGAAAAAATGTGTTGCAGTGTTAGTGGTGTTGTTGAAGGTAGGCATGGCTTCAGCCCACTTGGTGAAGTAATAAATTACAACGACAATGTATTTGTGTCCATTGCTGGATGGAGGGTTGCAAGTCATGAAGTCTATGCCCCATTTGCAAAAGGGGTCGACAGTAATGATTGGGTGTAGAAGAGCAGGTAGCGCTCGTGCTTTGTTGGTGTAAAGCTGACATTTGTCACATCGCTTCACAACGTGGATGCAATCGTGAAACAATGTAGGCCAAAAGTAACCGGTGCGAATGATTTTCTGAGTAGTGGACATTCCTGAGAGGTGGCCCCCGCAAGTGCTAATGTGGTAATTGTTCAAGACTCAATCGGCCTCGTCGATAGTCAAGCATCAACGGAGTATAGTTTTGATCCCTCGCCGATACAAGACATCACCGATAAGTAGGTAGCGTGGGGCTTGATGATGAATACGTCGACGATCGTCTCTGGAGAGGTGGTTTTCGAATTTTTGTGTTCGGAGGTAGACGAGAAGATCACCGTACCAAGGGTCATCCGAGGGGATGTAAAAGAGATGTTTGTCAGGCAAGTCGGTATTGACAGGGGTACTAGTAGTATCGTAGGGAAATGTCGTGATGAGTTTGGCGAGGACGAGGGATTTTTTGCTCTTGGGTGTTGAAAATTCGAGGTCGAATTCCTGAAGGATGACGATCCATCAAGCAAATTTATTGTTAACTTGCCGACGACTGAGCAAGTATTGCATGGGGTTGGAATATGCTACGACTTTGGTAGTTCGAAGCAAAATGTAATGGAGCAGTTTCTGGACTATGAGGGCTAGTTTCTCTTCGTGATTGTATTTCAAGGGTGTCCCTGAAAGGTTTTTATTAATGTAGTAAATTACATGCTCACGATCATCATCCCCTATTTGGACGAGAACTCCTGCTACTGAGACAGCTGAGGCCGATATGTAGAGGATATAGTCGCGGTTATATTCAAGTGGACTAATCAATGGGGCTTTGGAGAGGGCCTCTTTAAGATCATCAAAAGTGGTTTGGGCATGTTCATCCTAGTGGAATGGGATGTCGTGGTGAAGTAAGTGAAGGAAGTCGTGTGCATGAGTAGCGTAATCTGGGACAAAGCGCTGTAAAAAGTTAGCTTTGCCTTGTAGGCTCTGCAGTTGGTGTAAATTTTGAGGGGGTGGAATTTATGTGATGGCTTGGACTTTGAGGGGGTCCATGGTAATGCCACATTGGGAAATGATGAACCCAAGGAGGAGCCCAACAGTGACGCAGAACACACACTTGAGGGGGTTCAAGCAGATGTTGTACTGACGACACCTTTGGAAGATGATTCGTAAATCATCGAGATGCTGAGTACGTTTCTTGGATCGAGCTGTGAGGTCGTCCAAATATGTGAGGATGATATGAGATAGATAATGAAAGATGTATGTCATGGCTCGTTGGAAAGTAGCGTCGACATTCTTGAGGCCAAAAGGCATGACACGATACGCAAAGGTGCCCCAGGGGGTAGTGAATGCTGTTTTGTAATGATTGGCTGGGTGAATTTGGATTTGGTTGTAGCCAGAGAAACCATCCATGAAGGACAAAGCCTTGTGATCGACACAATCGTCGATAATTTGGTTGATAAAGGGCATTGGAAAGTTGTCTTTGGGACATGCGTGATTGAGATCGCGAAAGTCTGTACAGACACGGATGGTACCTTGTTTTTTGTTAACAGGGACGGGGTTGGAGACCCATGACATATAGGCGATGGGGTAGATGAACCCAACAGTGCGTAATTTGTCAATCTCGGCCTTGATGTCCGCTACTTTGGATGGGTGTAGCGGACGCTGCTTTTGGCGGACATGTGTAATATCAGGCTAGGTGTCTATACGATGTTCAACAATAGAGGGATCAAGGCCAGGCATCTCTGTGTATGACCAGGCAAAAATGTCTCGATATTCCTAGAAGAGAGCTTTGTAGGCGGCGATTTCTTCAGGAGAGCATGTAGCGCCAATGGTGATTTCCTCTATGACTCCAGATTTGATGGAAATATCGATTTTGACAGTGGGGGAAATGTTGGCCATATTTCCTTCTTCAAAAGCATTGGGGGCAGGGATAGGGTTATTGAACCAATATATATGCCCGGATGGGAGAAAATCCTCGGTTTCAACTGTGTATATTGGGTTTTAGTTAGGAGGCATGAAGGCTTCATGTAAAAGAAAGAGCACTCTGTGGTGGAGTGCGTCCCATGGGCAATCAGGGGTAGTTAGCTCCTCGAGGATGTCTTTGTCGCAGTGAAACTATTGAGAATATAGGGGATCTAGAGGAGTGACATTGATGACTGTCACTGTGTCATTGTCTCTTGGTGGAAAATAAGTAGGGGGGTTGACGCGAGGGGATTGCGATGGTTTGCTCGACATAAACCAAATATCGAGATATTGTGGGTTAAAAATGGTAGTCGGGTGTAAAATTTCCGTGGGGAAATGAACTGGAGAATTGGGGGGATTTGGGGGTAAATCCTCATATAAATAATCCAATAACCATGGAGGAGTAGGGAGTGCTTCAGGCTCAGGATAAATGATATGAAGAACCTTTGGTGATGGAGTAGGGTTAATCACCAATTCTACAGGGGGGTGTAGGATTTTGAATCAGGGTCATTTGGCATTGCCTGTATTCATTGATCATATGACATTGGTATGTGAAATGATCTAACAATTCACAGAGAGAGCAAGGGCATCTCATACATTCATTGACTGAGGTTGTGACATAATGGATGTTGGTGACGTTTTTTGAGGATGATGCAGATGGGGTGGGTTCTTGCTGAAAGTTCTGGTGTACTGTTGTTAGCGTCTGGCGGAATTGAGGTAACGCTAGACAATGGTGTGTGTAATGGCCATATTCTGAACATATGGCGCATGCAAATTTGGTTCACAGTCCTTTGCTACTGGTGTTAGGGGAGACAATGACAATACTTGATGAAGGAACGAGCGATGGTGGTACTCGAGGTAGTTGAATTAGATTGCGAAGCTCTGGTAGAGATGGGCATTTGTTGGTGGGGTGTCTGTCTTTCTCGCATAGTGTGCAAAGGGGTTGGACACATGGGGGTAAAGGAGCGGTGGGCTCTTTCTTCTTTTGTCTTCCCCCAACTGTAGTAGCGGTGCTAGTGAGTGGGGGTGATGGTGATGTGGTGGGAGTGGGTACTAGAATCTGCATCGGGATTCCTTCGGTTTGAGGAGGGCGGGATGGTTGAGGGACCATGGCTGGTGGATGTAGATACCATACTGGGATTGCCAACATTGTATTGGGAAGGGTAAGCATTGCGGCTACTTGGAAAGCTTGTATGCCTGGTGGAGGGTAAAAGAAGAGGATTTGAGTAAGGGCTTGGGGGAGTGTCTCCCAAACCAGGACGTGACCTTGGGGTAAGGTGAAATCAAGAACAGGTGAAGTTGGAAGGTTTGTAGGTACCTTCTGAGGAAGAAGCTCTACGACTAGTGAGACGTCAAATATATGAGAGGCCTCATTAGGAGGAAGGGTGTCTCCAATTTTAGTTCCATTGAATGAGATGACACATACCTGATTGGAAGGATGAATGAGCGGTGGTGCTCCATGGTATGTCCCTAGCAAGGATGGGTCTTTGAAAATTCTGGGGCCCATCTCGATGAGTGGGTACGTATCGGGATTAGTGTGGATGAAAGGGAGGATGTTATAGATGTTGGTAGAAGGGTTAGGCTCATAATGTGAAACCCGATCAATGGTAATGATCTTCCCATTATGGGGGAACATCATGGTTCAAAATACAGAAGAGGCAACTGTCTTCATAGCATACATGTATCTATGACTGAACAAGATATTGTAATTGAGTGGGGCATCGATAACCACAATGTCAATGAGAATGGTTTTGCCCCCGAGTTCGACGGGGACATTTTTGAAGAGCCCTTCAAGAGAAGATGGTCATCCGTCATAGGCTCTTAAGGTAATGGCAGATGGTATGAGTTCGGGGGAACCGAGTTTATTCCATACTGATTTGGACATGATGCATGTGGATGCACCTTCATCAATGATGCAACGATGAACTGTAATGTTTCAAATTTTAACGGGTATTTGAAAAGCGATGAGAGCAGGGAGGGGAGGTTCTCCGCTATCGAGATAAAATGTGATGAGTCGAATAGCAGCAGGGTCGACTACCCCCAGGGCAGAAAGTAATAACTTTTGCTGAGGGGGACAAGTTTGAAGGACTTCTAAGACTAACATGGCAACAGGAGATTGTCACAAGTCATCGACCAAACTATAATTATGAGCCTCCCTAGCCTGAGGGTTGTGGAAATTCCTGCGCAATGGGATGTGAGGAATACGAAGGGGTGTTTCAGTATTAGTGTGAGGAATCATCAAAGGGGGTCCAGTTGTGACTGGGGGTGTTTTCGAGGTGGTGGGAGCAGACTCCGACGGTGCGTTGTATTGACGACTGCACGTTTGTAGAAGTACTTCTTCCTCGCTAGTGAGGAGGATAGTGTGATCTGCAGGATTGCTTGGATTGGGATACTATCCTATCTATGGTGGGGCAGGCTACATGTCTTGTTGGGTGTTCATCACCCCTTGGTGTGGAATGGGGTTTTGCAACATTGCCGGGGGTGGTTGCTGCACATATTGTTGTGGGGCCTGCTAAGGGGCAGGCGATGCTGGAGGACATGGTCCATTCACAGAGTCTTTCATCCATTTAAAGTCAGCGATTTGGGGGCAATGGTGAGTATAGTGACCAAACTCACCACAGAGGGTACAAGGGAAGTTAGTCCGAAGGTTGTTGTTATTTTTCCCTTGGCGTTTGTTTTTATTGCCCCCTTGCGGGTTTTGGTTCCCTTGATGCGGGTTGCCCCCAATAGGTTGGTTTTGTTGGGGGTGATTCCCTCCTTGCCCTGGATTATTATTATTCCAATTTTTGCCTTTCTTTTTGGCATGATTCGACTGATAGGTTGGGTTTTCTGTATTTAGTTGTTCAAAATTTTGATATTGCTGAATGGGAGAGGGCTGAACAAAATTAACCCCAGCATGTGGGTGTCCTTGTGGTGGATCCATGGGCTGTGGAGGGCCAGGAAATGGAAAGTACGGATTATGTTGTGGAAATGATCTGTAAGGGACGCAGGAAGGCATGATGCTTCCACTAGTGCTTAGGGTATGAGCTGAGGTAGAGGAAGTTCCAGAAGTAAGTTGAACAACCGGGCGCGCAATAGGTCCTGATGGGGGTCCACTTATGGGTGGAGGAAGGGCAACAGGGTATGGTTGTTGATAAGGGGGAGGGGGTAGTAAGGATGTCCTCTATATACTGGTGGATATGGAGGTGTACCATACGTAGTTGGTTGTGGGGGGTATGGATTATGGTGTGACATGGTACCAACCAATCCATCCAGAGAGTGAGACATCCCTGGTTTATCTTGGCCAAATGGCACGGGTCTCGGGGTGTCCGGAAGTACTGTATATAGGTACCCTGACTATGCATAAATGAGTTTGAACTGTTGGGTCTTGCTAATGGCCTCTTCTTCAGATTGGGGGAAGGTGGTGGCCACATCTTTGGCGAGGAGGGAAACAAGTGATTTGAGGAACCAATCGAGACATTGTTGCGGGGTAGCGTCAGCTTTGCAGAGACTACGTCGCCGATGCCATTCGTGAATGTGGTCAACGATGTGCATGGAGGAAGTTTGTTTAAACTATGAGAGTAGCTCAAGGCCATTGTCATGGTGAATTGGTAGTTGAAAGAAGGTAAAAAATGCTTTCGCCAAGGATTCAAAGGTCACATGGGACCCAGATTTTTCTTCTACATACCACTTGGCGGATGGGCTAGTGAGTGTGCATTGAAATAACCTCAAGCAGACATAATCGTCCATGATGTTGTTTGAAGAGCACCATAAGTGAAAGGTCATGATATGGTTGGTGGGATCATCTCTCGCTTTTCCTTCAAACTTGGGGATATCTGAAGGCATTTTGGTAGGCATTGTAGGCCATGTGGGGTTGTGCAATATAGGATCATTGGTGAGTTTAGTCAGATCTAGTATGTTGAGGGAAGACAAGTACGACATATGAGATGGTGGCGGAGGATTAGTTCTGGCCATAGTGTGAGTGTTTTGGGTACCTGACCCTTGAGGGGGAATAAGTGGGTTTGTACTTCCCCCTTGAGAAGAAGTCGGCCCCCTCGCTTCTGTGTAAAGGAGAGCAAGTGGATGGTTGGCCTTGGGAAGTGGACCCAAGTAAAGTAGAACCAAGCAAAGTTGATCCCAAGACAGTGGCACTCACATGGGTGTGAGAAGGTGGAGCCAATGAGTTGGCAAGACTAGGAACTCCTCCTAGAATAGGAGGGAGATTTAGTAAGCATTTGGAACGACGAGGGTTCTATGGGTCCCCTATGATGTTCGACTAGCTAAGTAGATGTGTACAAATGGTGATGAGTGTTAAAATAATGTAACTGCAAAGAGTATTCTTATTATTATTGATATTTTATTAATAAGGATTAATCCCCATTGTGGATTAATCATGTCGGTAATTTTATTAGGACCAAATCCCCTTTTGTGGATTGGTCATTGGACAATTGTAATAGGTAGAATAAGAAGTCAGCCCCAACATTTATTATTGAGACCCAAAATTAAATTAAAGGTGAGTTTACCTACCCAGTGTGAGAGGTCGGCCCTGCCAATGAAACCCTTTCACACGTGCCAATCTTGTATATATAGGGAGGCTAGCACCTCACTTTATCACACACTCACTTGCTCATTCTCCTATGAGGCAAGATGTAATTACCAGTTGGAGAGAGGGAGAAGAGTAGCACATCTTTTGGAGAGGACTATCTGTATTGGTTAGAGTTATCTCTTGAACATTGTATTGGCAATTTATGATAAGGAAGTTTTTGCTAGGTTTTCTTCCCCTAAAGGGTTTCCCGGGATAAATGTTGTGTCTCTTGTGAATGTGTATTTCTCAGTGATCTTGTTCTTATGTTGCTCTTATCTATTGAAATGTAAAGAACTATAATAATGGCATAAACATTAACATGGTATCAGAGCCATCCTGAAGGAAGCATATTTCGCAAGAGGAAAAACGTCACTGTTATCGTACCCAAAATATAGGGTTTTTCTAAAGTGAATCTTTTCAAGTCCCTAACCACCTAGAAACCTGCGCCCTCCCCCAAGGATCATTTTGGCACTTAGAGCGCACCTTTTCAGTGGCTGGATCTCCCAGAAAGTGAAACCCTAGTTTCACAAAAGTACCAGAAGTACCGGAAAACCAGTACCAAAAGTACCAGAAGTACCAGAAGCACCAGTCCAGAAATCCGCAGA
>JASDQU010589227.1:2449-13375 GCA_032191745.1 Picea mariana | reverse complement strand
TTATTGTTCTCGTTTTGACATGAAGCACATGATCGACCTCTTTGTACCAGACATTGAGGCCACTTATGTTCTACTCAGTGGAGTTCTTTAGACCCACAATATATGACTGGTGCACCTCACTGCTGGCTAACATGAAGAGTGAGTTGACAGAATGCAAACAGGGTAGTAAGAGGAACTGCGGGTTCGCTTCTATCCTTTGTAGATTTTTCTTCGAGTGGGTTCTAGGCTTGGGACCTAGAGTTGAGATTATTCCACGTGGACCTCGTGATTCAGCCATGGCACGGTGGACCGAGGTGATGAGACGACAAGGGGGAGGTAGGGTGCCAACACCCTACAATGATGACTTCTTCTTCTGGTGGAGACGGCAGGTGATAACTCTGGATGACTACCCTTACACAGGGATCAACTTGAGAGGAGATCCTAACATGCCATTACCACCAGGGATCACCTACAGAGACATAGGTATGTCAAAGTTTTTTAAATATATATATATATTTTTTGTATTTTTGTATAGGAAAAAAAATATATTTTTGGATGATGTTAAGTACGAACTAGACATGTATGCGATGTAGATGTATGTACACGACGGTCATATGGACTTACATGACATTGTCAGAGGCACCGAGGAGATGAGGCAGCGGGAGGGGACACATAGAAATTCCTTCAAAATGTGCAGGGCAACCTGTCTCGTTTGACATAAAGGATTCCTATGGTTCAGGTGGAGGATCTGTCGGAGGCTATGCAACAACATGTGGTAGGCATGCCCCGTGCTTGGGTGCAACTCTTTCGACATCTCGCAAATGCCATAGTTTTCTATCATGACACTCATCCAGTTCCACAGGCGTAGATGTTATGATTATTGTATGATCGGTTGTATATGTATATTGAGGGTATTAGCCCCAATTTTGTACCATAAACATCATATTTTTTGAAATATATATAAAAACATGGTTCTTTGGATTTACTTATGTTACAATGTGTACATTGATGAGAATGTTTTCTTTGCTTTAGTTATGTGACAAATGCCAATCTAAAACAAAATTAGCATATGCATCAGATACATAATTAGAACTCCTAGGTATGTGATGATAAGTAATAAAATCAAACTGTCGTTCCAAAAGTCGTACCCGTAGGACTTGTCAGAGTAAAGTAGGGTCACGCACATGGTAACTGTTGTTCAATTGACATACTACTAACTAGGAATCCAAGTGAACCTCTAAAGTGCGAATACCATGTGAAATGGCATCGTGCAAAAGTTCTATAACAACACTATATTCGGCCACATTATTCGTGGATGGCCCTAGGCATACGCCACCTTAAGACACAAGTAGACCCTCGAGTGAGTAAAAAACCCAAGCGACGGAAGCCAAGTTCTGTTTATGACAACTAGCCCCGTCTACGAATACGAAGTAGACCGAAGACTCTGTTGACATCTATCAACCAAGGGACAACTCGATAAGCAAGATGAAGATAAAAATAAAGGGAATATATATATATACACTAAATTACATTAGTATACAAAGAGTTATGCCCAAGCTTGGGGCTCATGCATAATATATTTTCAAATAGAGCCCATTCATGGGCTCAACCAACATGTTCCCTTCATAATATTCTAATTCATAGGCTCATTTTTCTAAAACACGTCCCACGATATAGAAACCATGCCACATGGGCTTGAACTTGCCTACCCCCAGTGGTTCTTTGGCTTGATCATATAGAAGGACCAAGTCACCCTCAACATACAACTGATGACAGATAGACTTATTGTATTGGACCTTGACACGTCTTTTATTCGCTTCGATAGCTGTAGAGGCATCTCGACGCTGCTTATCTAGGCTCTCTAGGTGCACGAGGTGTCATTCGAGATCGAAAGTGTCAGGTAGGAGCACAACTGCCAATCTAAGAGAAGTAATTTCACATTCAATAGGTAAGATCGAATCCACACCGTGTACTAACTGGAAAGGAGAAAAACCAGTGGAAGTCTTGACCAAGGTTTGGTATGCCCAAAGTGCGAGATATAGCATGATATGCCAGTCAAATTTGTTCTATCTGACAATTTTCTGCAAAATGGTCTTGAGAGACTTATTCACGGCCTCTACTTGTCCATTTTCTTGGTGGTAGTAAGGGGAAGAATGACCATGCTTAAACCCCAACTTAGATGCTAGTTCTTCCATCATTTCATTATGAAAGTGACTGCCATGATTAGTGATAATCTCACTTAGGATTCTGAACCTGGCTATAATTTGTTTGAATATGAAGAAGGTGACAATATTCCCGTCGGATTTAATTGTAGGCATGGCCTCGACCCACTTAGTAAAGTATTCTATGTCCACGATAATGTGTTGATGCCCCCTAGCCGAAGTTGGGTTGCAATCCACAAAGTCCACCCCCCACTTGGCGAAGGGACTGACAGTAATGACTGGATGGAGAGGGGATGGATGTGAGCGAATTTTTCGAGTGAACACCTGGCATGGGTGACACTTCTTAACCACTTCAATGCAATATTTAAATATAGATGTCCAAAAATAACCAGCTTGCAAAATTTTCTGGGTTGTCGCAAGCTCGGATAAATGACGACCACAAGCCCCACTATGGAAATCGTTTAGAATAGACTCGACTTCTTTGTGATTTAAACAATGACACAAGATATTATCTACTCCTCGACGATACAAATTTTTGCTGATGATAATGTATTTCTTAGCTTGGTATCATATACGTCGTCGGTCATCTCGTGATAGATGCCGAGGGAACTTCAAAGTTTGAAGATAGAGAACAATGTCTCCATTCCAGGGGTCTGATGAAAAGACAAGGAAAATGTGTTCATCCGCAAATGAATCGACATGAATAACATCCTCATCTAATCGAGGGAAATCAGATACTAACTCTACAAAAAATAGTGATTTTTTGGACTTTGCAGAAGCAAAATTGAGATTGAACTCTTGTAGGATGACAATCCATTTATTGTACTTCCCCCCTATGATACGCCTTGTAAGGATGTATTGAAATGGATTGAAATCGACAAACACATTAGTTTTGTAAAGAAATATATAATGTTGTAACCATTGGATTGCGTGAATGACAACCAAAGCTAGCTTTTCAACATGAGAATATTTGAGTTCAGGGCCGACTAAGTTTCAACTTAGACAGTAAATGATGTGCTCACGGAGCTCATCATCCTCTTGAACCAACACCATATCAATCATCTCTTCGGACATGAAAACATAAAGCAAGTAATCCCTATTGTAGTCAAGAGACTTTAGCAAAGGCGTTGATACTAAGGCTTTCTTCAAAGCATCAAAGGATTCCTGGGCTCACTCATCCCAGATAAAAGGAGTGTCCTTCTTCAAGAGACACATGAAACCCTTAGTAATATTGGCATAGTTCGCTATAAATCGACGTAAAAAATTAGCTTTCCCCTGTAAACCTTGAAGTTGGTGAATAATGTGCAGGGGAGACAATCGAAGTATTGCCTCAACCTTTAACGGATCTAGCATGATCCTAGTCTTAGAGACTAAAAATCCTAGAAGACGACCTGACCTGACGCAAAAGATGCATTCATGAGGGTTCAACTAGATGTGATAATGGCAAAATATTTCAAATACTAGTCGAAGGTGCTTAGGGTGATCCACTCTCTTACGGGAGTGAGCAGCAAGATCGTCAAGATAGGCTTCGAGTATATGCTTGAGATTGTGAAATGCGAAGGTCATAGCATGTTGGAAGGTTTCTCCGACATTTTTAAGGCCGAAAGGAATCTTCCAGTATGTGAAATTACCCCAAGGGAAAATAAATTTCATATTATGTTGGTCCTCGGGTTTCATCTGAATTTGGTTATACCCTAAAAATCCATCCATGAAGGAAAAAACTTCGCTTCACGCACACTCGTCGAGAATCTAATCGATGAAGGGTGTCAGGAAGTTGTCTTTAGGATATGCTTTGTTCGAGTCATGAAAATCCATGCATACACGGATGGTTCATTTCTTTTTATTCACAGGAACAAGATTGGATACCCATTCATTCAAGGGAACCGGGTAGATAAAGCCAACATTAATCAGTTTTTCTACGTCTGCCTTAATAGCAGGGGCCTTCCAGGGATTGATATCTCTAAGACGTTTTCAAATAGGCTTAACATCTAAGTAAGTTTTAATCTCAAGTTCGACAATTCAGGGGTCTATTCCTAGCTTCTCTTCATATGACCAAGCAAATACATCTCATAATTCCTTGAAGAGTTCAATGTAGATCAGAATTTCTTCTGGTGAACAATCTGCACCGATGTATACATTTTCAATCTTGCGAGGGATACAAGAGACATCGATCGTGATGGTAGGGAAGATACTCACCATTTTTCCCTCGACATAAATGTCATGCATATCAAGTGGAACTACGACGTGACCGACTATCTCACTCAAAGTAAATCTAAAATCATCTTGCTCGATTCTAGCAAGCTCTGGGAGAAAATAAGAGCGATGATGCATATCATCCCAAGGTTTGTCAGAACCATTCATAGCCTCTATGATAGCTTCATCCTAAGGCAAAGTCTCATCGAATAAATCACGTGAAAAAGACGATGAAGTGGCCCATAAGGGCTCCAAGACAGGATCCTCCTCATCCGTTTACGAGGTAACAAGATCTAGATCGACAGAAGAGTCAATAACAACTTGATACACAATCTCTATTGCCGATAGTGGCATGGCCATTCCAGAATGTGATTGACCTTCACAAGACATTGTCGAGGAAGGTAGGGTCCAAGGATCGTTAAAATAGGAAGTGCGGAAAGGAACAAACCTCTCCGACAAAACAGGCCTACTGGACATGGCATAAATATGGTGAACCGGTGCCATGAATTCGAAGGTACCCATAAGGGATGAATACATTCTAACACTAATATTCTCAGTTGTCGACTGAGAATTTTTTATCACAGGGATCGACAGTCCAATAGATGCATTGGGGCTAGTGTACGCAAAGGACAACTGGTCGATCGTCATGATCTTCCCATTGTGAGGAAGCAAAGAGTACGGAAGACAGACAATACGATTGCAGTCATAGCGTAAGTCCAATTGTTCCCTAGTAATAAGTTATAGTTGAGGGGCGCATCAACTACCTTGACATCCACCTATACCATCTTCCCACCTAACTGGACCGGAAAGGCAGGGAGAATACCGTGAGGGCAGAAGGAACGACCGTCAAAAGCAGTCAACATGGTCGGAGAGCCGAGGGCTTTCCAACAGGCCAGGGACATCACACATGTTGCAGCACCTTCATCAACAATAATACACTTGATGGTATACTTCGAGTAACCCACATGGATTTGGAATGCCACATGGTAAGGCAAGTGAGGCTTCACATTTGTGACGTCAAACTTGATAACTTTTGAGCCACAAGGATCTAGAGCTCCTAACACAGATAGCGAGGCATTCCTCTGTGAAGGACACGTCTGGAGTACCTCCAGAGCCGACATCACACGAGGGGTTTGACCTAGGTCCTCAACAATAGAGTAATTTTGGGCGGCTCTAGCGTTAGGATTGTGGGTAGAGCGCTTAAGTACTCCTTTAAGAATACGAGGCAATGGCTCTAGTTTTTCGATCTGTAAGGGCGTCTCCAGAGGAGGGGGATACTCTAAACCAGGTACAGTCTATGGAGAATTGTAATCGCAAGATTGAGTGGCTACATTAACCTCAGATTTAACCATATTGATGCATAAACGGTCACCGTCTTGTGTCGATGGGTTTTGACTCCCACTCACCACATTTCCAGCATTCGAGGAGCTCGAGGCCATGTGTTGGTTATGTGGAAAAGGATTAGTTAGCACAACGGGCGGTAGAGATAAAAGCCTCGCAGCTTCCATGAGTTTGGGGCATAAATGGGTAAGGTGATCATCTGTACAAAGCTTACAGGGAAACTTCACCTTCTGCCTTTCTTTCTTGCCCTTACCAATATTATTATTCGTCTTCTCATTATTACCATTGTCCTTGGGTTTATTATTATTCTTCCCACCCCTACAATTATTATTACATCCTTTCTTCTTATTCCCTCTTGGTTGATGGTTACCATTCAGGCTAGTTAACAATTGCATAAAGCGTACATCCACCGATTGAGTGGAATTAGAGGACACAGACGAAGCTGACCCTCCTGCAAACTGGTTTAGAGACAAGTCTTTCAAATGGCTTGTCACTGATTTTGTGTATTTCACATTGACGGAGCCCACAATGCCATCGGCATGAGGCCCGAGCTTTTGTCTAGGGTCATATTTTGACCTCGGTGCATCAGGAAGAATCTCGTATAACATCCCAGACTGAGCATATATAATATCTAACTGTTGGGATTTAAAAATCACTGCTTCCTCAAATGTAACCCCAGATGTAGAAACATCCTTTGAAATATAAGGTAGGAGAGATTTAAGGAACCACTCTAGCAAGAATTATCGGGGTATGTAGGCCTTGATCAACCTCTTTCATCTACGCCACTCTTGGATGTGATCCGAGATATGAGTGGCTCTATCCTGACGAAATATCGATAGAAGTTTGATGCCAACATTGTAGCGAACCACCAATTGGAAGTGATTGAGGAAGACTAAAACCAACTAATTAAAAGTTCTGTATGCCCCCCTAGGTAGCTCGATATACCATTTCACGGCAACCCCCATGAGGGTGCGTTAAAACAATATTAACTGAATGGAATCACCATTAAGGGAATTCAAAGAGTAGAAAAGGTGAAAAATGGTAACGTGATCACCAAGATCCTCACCAATTCTTCCCTCGAATTTTGGAATATTTGAAGGAAGCTTAGTGGGGATGGAGGGCCATGATGGATCATGATGCATGGGTTCATTCATTAAATTAGACAAGTCTGGCAGATTGAGCGTGGCTAGAAAAGGGAGACAGGGTTGCGAAATCTGGCCCGAAGTTCCCTAGAAAGATTATGGTTGGGGAATCACAACCCATCCAGGGTTCTGGTAAGTACCATGGCCCTGTACGCGATTATAAGACCCTCCTCCAGAATAATTCATAAGAAGTTGGTTGGGTGCCATTCCAATAGGAATGTTCTGAAGAGGGTTATAAAAACTTCCCCCAGTCGGAGTGGCTCCAGGTTGGGGGTTGCCCAAGGTGTGAAACTGACCTCCTCCAGGTGTGAATCCAAAGGATAAAGGTGGATTCATCATGCCAAATGTTTTGGTCAGAATTGACACATAGGAGGTGGGTGTAAAGGCCAGAACGTGAGCAATACCTTGTTCGCCAGGTTGGTTACTCCATCCAGAAGCAATATTATTAGACCCAAGATTAAGAGGAGGAACACCTCCAATGGTAGGAGTTGTTTGAGGGACACGAGTGCCACCAAACGAGAATGGAGTATGTGGAGGAGCTGTGCGCCCAAGTCCAATGCTAGTATTCGTACCAACTGTTGGGATGGAGTTTGAAAACTGCGATGTGAAGTTCGACATACCATAAGAAAAAAGACTTGAGGCCATAAGGATGGACTGAACATTATAGCCCAGTGAATGACAAAAATACCCAAAAGGGTTCATGGCTATAGGTTGAGTATTCACTATAGGACAGGCAGAGGTGATGATAGGCACCTCCGGCACTACAACCATTGTGGTTGGAGGCGTCGAAGGGGTACCGTTAACTATAGTAGGTATGGGAGTCGAAGGACTCCCAATATCTTGTTGACTTGCTTCAGTGCTCATCCTTGTATGATCTCAAGTTTGATAAGTGGAGGTGTGTGTACCACGTTTGATAACTTTACGCCTTTTAGAAGGAAAAGACTCAAAATGCGGTGATAACTGTAACAAGAAGAGAGACTTGTGGGGAAGCTGGTCTATCTCCATGATGACTCAAGACTCGAGCTATAAAAAACAAATCCTAAGGCCAACTAGTAATCAAAGAGCACACCATAAATAATCAAACGACCAATATGCACACAAACAAGATAAAGTGGTTGAAAGGGGCCTCCCTCTATAAATTAGGTACGCCTCGCCCAAGAGTGGCCTGAGACTCCTCTGCTAAAGATCAGAGGTATCATAATCAGTTATAAGGGCCCTTATGGGCTTAACAACCAGTCTGTCAGATCCCCCTAGAGAGGTAATCCTCCATAAAGCCTGTGTGTTGTCCAACCCTTATCTGACCCAGGGTACCTGCAGAATAACCCCTACAAGTAACCTATGTGGTACCTAAGTCAAGAAACTAAGAAACCATGATATAACTGATGCACATGTGAATAGTCGTAAGTCAGGTCCACCGTATGGGTAGGGTAACAAATCCCAAAACCTTGAAATCACTGCCTCTCACAAAGGTAAGGGTACTAACAAGATCCCCATATATGAATAGATCCTTAGAAATATATCTGACGCTAAGAAGGTATCGAGGGGATATCCCTTCAACCAACCTCACACGACCTCATGATTAACTTCGGTGTAAGCAGAGCCTCTTGATATTACCGATTATACAATGGATTTATCCACTCCCTTAGTTAGACACATATGTTGAATTAATATCCTTGGAGAAGTTTACTCACAAAATCCTATTTCAAGGCTCTAAATCCTGAGCTAGTTTGTGCACCCTAGAAAAATAAAATCATTACTAATCAATTTTAAATTATAGCGTTACTTTTAGTGGCCTTGCTTACTCAAAAAGGCGCGGTCGTGAAACTAGTGATGTTATGACTCAACAAGTAAAATAAATGAATATGAATACAATGCAAAGTCCTAACTTCAATTCCCAATAAATGATATGATTTTCAAAATGCAATTCTCAAATCAATTCTGCAATTCTAAATAAAATGAAATCTTTCTTTACATGTACTAAGATCAATGATAAAGACTCAAAAGATCAAATGCCAATAATATAAAATGCCTAATATTTTTGTATTTTCAATATAAAGGAATGAAAATGCAAGGAATGTACAACAACTTGATATAAAAACTCTACTGTATGTAAACAAAGACAAACCAAGTAGGATATCAAGAAGCAAAACACCCATCCCAAGATGCAAGGACAATCAAATGAAAAGGATGATGAGAAAGGCACCGCCTAAAAATTCAACCAAAGAAAGGTTTCCTGTCATTCCACAGACACTTAACAGTCATAACAGAGACCCAAGAAGACTTAACAATCATCAAAACCTACCCAACAACCATCAAACCTAGAAACCAAGCAATAAAGGGTGATGTACGCGACTGTTCAAGGGAAAAGTGTGTATATACACCTCTTGCAGAAGGTCAGCACGCATATGTACATGACTATCAGGAAAAAACCCGTGTATATGTGTTCAAACACATCCAAGCTAAGGAGAATGCTAAGAAACCCAGACTCAGAGTGAACATAGGCTATCAAGCAATCATACGACAAAAAACTCAATATAAACGAGAGCAATCTAAGGAGAAAAACACTCCAAACTCCGAAAAAGAAGATTATATCCCCAACGGAGTTGCCAATTCTGTTATGAGGAAAATATTCCTATGGCTAGGGGTAAACCACAACAGATGGAAATGACTGCATAAATCAACTCTAATCTCAAGTATGCTATATAAAAAAATATGCTAGCAAGACAAGATAAAAGGCCTACCTCGCCCAAACATTCAATGAAGTCCATCGTTGAGCACTTGACTCAAAGAAATACACCTACAACTAGTCCTTAACAACCAAGAAACATACGCATATGGTGATAATATATAATGTTAACACATTCAATAACATAATCCATCAACATTCATAACAAATACACCCATGGAATAACAATTCAAATATTTGCAAGATATTAATTGGACAAGAAAAGAGTATTTCTATTAAAATATAATCAACAGAAGTGAATGAATTACAAACTTTCGTGTCGGCACAATTTAGAACCGAGAAACTAAGTTCCTTCCAGCTAGGCCTCCACCACTTCAATCCTCCACCAAAGGCAAGCTCTTATACGAGAGACAACGAGGTTCTTAAACAAGTAGGAAAGAGCTTGGGGGCTGAACAATGTGTTCAAACTTAAAGGACAAAGGGATGCAGACTCGATATGAAGTGAATAATTTCTCCAAAGTAACTTTTCTCTCAAAGTTGAATTCTTCTCTCCCCTTTTTCCATAGCTCGGATTTGGCCCATATGTAGCCTTCAAGTGGAATTGAAAGGTCAAGTAATAATGTTTTTAGTATATGGACGACCAAGGATCATAAATCTCATGATGTGACATGGAAACCTGACACCATTTTTTAATTTTGGGCACAAATCCTGATGTATGCGGGCTGTAGTGGTGCAACCTCTGTATACACATGTTGTACTATAGGTAGGGCGTGTATATGTGGAAAAATAATGTTTTTAGCTCTGGGATTTGCAAAAAGGTACTTCAAGTTTGCATAGGGAAATGGAAAAAGGCCTTATGTGCAAGTTTGAATGGGGTGAGGCAAATCTTGCTATAACACTATGAACAAAGGTAGAAGCCTTGATCCTGATGGCTTGTTAGTCAAATTCTATACTGGTTTTTATGAGCTGCTACATAATGACCTTCTGAAGGTGATTCAATTATCTAAGCATTCAGGGAAAGTGTTGAGAACCTTAAATTCTATGTTTCTAGCACTCATCCCCAAGAAAAATGATGCGATATCTTTTGGGGATTACAATCCCATCTCTTGTTGCAATGTTGTCTACAAGGTGATATCTAAAATTATTGCCAATAGACTCAAAGCTTATTTTTGAGTGAAATTATTTCTAAAGAGAAGTTTGGCTTCCTCTTTAAGCAACAAACTCATGACACAGTGGCCCTTTCCCAGGAGGCAATGCACTCTATTAAAACCACTAAAATTTGCCCAATCTTGCTAAAGTTGGATTTCTCTAAGGCTTATGACAAAATGAACTAGGCCTTCCTCGGGCTGGTCCTAGTTCAAATGGGAATGAGCCTAGGTTTAGAAAAATGGATCCTTGGTTGTGTTTAATCTGCCTCCTTTGT
>JASDQU010589226.1:90269-100454 GCA_032191745.1 Picea mariana | reverse complement strand
AGAGTAGGGTTTTTTGGATAGGAAAGGGAGACAAAATTACCAAATATTTTCACAATTTTGTTGCACAAAGGAAACAAAAAATAATAATTTGGGAATTGTGGGATGAAGAGGGAAGGCAAGTTAAAAAATTTGGTGAGATGGAAGATCTGGGGTGAGACATTTTGGTAAAACATTTACTGAACCTAAAATATGTAACCTGGCTTAGATACTCTCAATGATTAGAAAATTCCATAGATTCATTGAATATTAGGAGGATGAGGAGTTCTTTAAGGATATATCCTTGGAAGAGTTGTTTTCAGCTATGAAAAAATTATGAAAAGACAAAATATCGGGCCTAATGGCTGGATGGTATATTTTTTTTCTATATTTCTTTAACATGCTAGGGGACAACCTACTCCAACTAGCTAAGGAGATTATATTGGAAGGGAAGGTTCCTAAGAACATAAACCCAAATTTTATTGGACTCATTCCAAAGACAGATATCCTGAATTATTTTGATGAATTTCATTTGATCTCTCTCCACACTATGCTTTACAAAATTGTGTCAAAGGTCATTTCTCTGAGACTCAAGCCAATTCTCTCCAGCGTAATTTCTGATGAGAAACTTGGATTTGTACAAGATAGGCACATTCATGAGGTAGTGGGTACAACAAAAGAAGCATCACATACCACAAAATCCAAGAATCGATCGGCCTTTGTAATAAAATTTCATCTATCAATGATCCAAGTGTATCTTGGTGGCCATCCACCTTTTCCACTAAATCAACATTTTGAGCCTATGGTTTTGATAAAACATGATATTCACCCATTTGATGGGGAATGTAATGTAATTCCCTCTTCATTTGTTAGTTACAGACATCATGTAATGATTTCCTAGTGGTTTTATGTACATGCCTGCAACATAGCGTTAATGCACCGAATCCCATTAGAACTATGCACTTAAGCATGCTCAGGCTAGAGTAGTATTGGGATGGGCCCAAGACGTCCTAGTGTTTTACATGCCTATGGAATTTAATAAACTTAATCCAATTTATCCCACATGCATCATAGGAATTGTTCTCCTCTCACTCTCTCATATGTAATTGAGGTGAAGGAGGCCCTTTAAGCATGCAATGGAGTGTGATGTAAATCTTGTTGCAAATGAAGTGTATCCAACATATCTTTATTTTTAGAGATAAGCTACCCATTCTACGAGTTTGTGTTCTACAATGTTTTTCTCTCTTATTCATCAATAGAAGTTGGATTTCACTATATTTCTGTGTTTCTAGTAATATCTTTGTGTGTTTCCTTGTTATATCTTTGTTATATTTTTTTCTTCATGTCTTTCTCAAAATAGCCTGGATTACTGGTATCAGAGCAGTCTTCTCCTTCTCATTTCTCAGAGAAGGTCCCCGACGAGGTCAAGGTATAGAGATTTGGGTCTTAAGCTAGTTTCACTTGAGGACAACCTCTCTCTCTAGCCCAAGTGACCTCCCATGGCGGAAGAAAAGAGAGATGATAGAGTAAGATATCCTTTCAAGACGTTGCTTGAGGAATCCCTCATGCAACAAAGGAATGAGATCATGGACAACTTCACTCACATCCTTCAAACACTATCGATGGTGATGATTGAGGCATCTTCGACAAGAAACCATTTCAAAGGTGCAACACCCTTCAAGGTACAAGTCAATTTTGATATCCCCTTATTTGAAGGCTAAATGGATGCATATGCTCTAGAAAAATGGTTGAATTTTATAGAAGGTTATTATTTTGTCCCAAAAATTTTCAACAGTGAAAAGATCACCTTCACACTCCTTAAATCCCTTCCTCATGTTAGAGCTTGGTGGGAATGTTACTAGGAGAGGTACATTGTGGGTGAATCTACACCATTCAAGAGAGAACCCACTTGGGTGGCCTTTGTAGATTTCTACCAAGTCAAAAACTATGATGACCAATACATGAGATGGACAACTCTATGTTAGAAAAGAGACCAGATTGTGTCATAATACACTAACATCTTTGATACCTTGCGCTCAAAGTTGGGTATCAAAGACTCTGAGAAACACCTGCTATTGAAGTACCGCAGTGGTATGCATAGGTACATACAAACATAGATGGATTTATTGTACGTATCCTTACTGGGAGTTTCTTATCGATATGTGGTCAAAATTGAGTAGAAATTCAAGCAGTGGAGTAAGCAGGAGTTTGGATTTGAAAATATGCCACAAAAGAAGTATGGAAAAGGAAACCCTAACTCACATAATAAAGGACATATCAACAAGGAAGGCCAACCTCAAGATATCCAGTTCAAGACACAGAAAAATAAGGGTAACGGGAAGTTTAAGAAAGACACTGGAAAATAGTGTGAGTTCCACAAAGTCCCCTGGCACAACACTGATGAATGTTTCTCAAAAAAATCATTGGTGGTTGAGCTCAAAGAAAAAGAATCAGAACCTTACTCAGACTTTGATTCAGAGAAAAATAAAGGGAAACGAATCATTGATGCAGAACCCACTACTACCATCATGACCACAACAATACAACCAGAAGAACTAGAGGAACTTGAGGAGGGGGAGCACCTCTTCCACTTCCATATATGGGTAAATGGGACTCCACTGCATTTCATTGTTGACAACGAGAGTTAGAATAACCCAATCTCAACCGAAGTTGTCAAGATATTGAAGATACCAAAGATTCCACACTCCCAACCATACACAATCGGATGGTTGAGCCAGGGATGAGACATCTGTGTTAGCCAACAATGCCACATGTCCTATGGAATCAGTCCCTTCAAGGATGAGGTAGTTTGTGATATTTCCCCACTTGAAGTTTGTGATGTTCTTTTAGGAAAACCATATATTTGGAAAGTACAGGCTATCTATGAGTCTCGGCCCCGTAGTGTCATTATTACTCTAGGAGTTCATTTCTATAGGGTACCAGAGGTAGTTCCAACTACTATATGGGAAAAACAGTGCCACAAATTAATCTCTCATACCGCAAAGTTTAGCCTCTTCATGATCTAGTCAGAAGGTGAACAAAAGGACACTGTCACCACTATAGCATTTCTATCCAATAGAAGCAAGTTGACAAGTGATATGGATTTATTTTCAGAACAAAATGAAAGAAGAGAAATTATAATGAAATACTCATGAAAATTGCCAGAAACAAAGAAATACAACAATACTTGATTTCTATTAATGAACGAATTGTAAAGAGACTATAAAAATACAGAGTGAAAGACTTTCTAGAATGGTGGCAGCTTTATCTCTGAGAATATATGTGATGACTATTCTCATTCACTAGAAGATGATTACAATGAGGTTCTAAAGGCATTTTTATGATAAACAAGAATGTCAAAACCCTAGACATCCAAAGCCCTAACTCTAATAGATGAAACGCCAAAATTCATGTGGGCCTCATTTGGGTAAGTTAGTACATTAACTTCCTATGGTCGTAACTTTTGCATACGATATTCGTTTTAGGCACGTGATAGCCCGTTACAAAGGTTTTTTCAGGAACTATGCATTACGCCATCAAACTCTGACTCCATCTATAGTTTGATTGTGGCGAGCCAAAAAAATTTGTTTAGGGGCCCAAAATGGCTCTGGAAGTACAACAATATGTGTTGACATGAAAACATACAAAATAAGCTAGTTGGATTTGGTGGGAGGCCAACAGTATCCACCTAGAATATGTGTAGGGCTTCAGACAACCCACGAAGTGTAGAACCCACAATTACAAAGAAGTACAAAAGAACATGTTGCACTAAAAAATGACAAGAGGAGCCTGTTGGATTAGGTGGGTGGCCACCAATATCCACTTGGATCAATCCTCCCCCCTTAGGAAGCAATGGTCTCCATTGCATTGAGTGCCCAAGGAAGTGGAGAAATCATTTTTTAAATCTGAAGATTGGTGAGTTGTGTGCCTTGCTGGAGAAGTTATGCTTCTTGGATTTTGGAAGACTGTCACAAACCTGTTGTTGGAGGAGTTGAATATGTTCCACCAACCTGTTGTCTCTAGGTTGAATGGGGCATTTTGTAGGCACCATTGTAGGTGAAGAAAAAATATCTTCTATCTCTTTGACAATCTGTTTTTGCTGGATAAAAGGTGTTGAGGCTACAATGGTTGTAGAGGTCTTTTGTACATCCTTTAAACTGACTGTGAAGATGATGAATTTTGTAGTATGAGAGATTACCTTGCGGTGCTATTTTGGTGGATCAGTAGTCAGAACTACCTCAGGTGTCCTGTAGAGCTAACCTCCCAGAGTAATAATGACACTACGAGGTCTATACTCATAGACATCATGACATTTTCACATATATGGTTGGCCCAAAACAACATCACAAACATCAAGAGGGGAAATATCACACACTACCTCATCCTTGAAGGGATGTATGCCATAGGACAAGCAACACTACTTGATGACGTGAAGATATCATCCCTGGTGAAGCCACCTGATGTTGTATGGTTGCGGGTGTGGTGTTGTCAAAAAAGACAAATGCTTGAATACCTTAGCTGAGATGATGTTATTCTAGCTTCTGTTATCAACAATGAAATGCAATGGGGTCCCCTTCACCCACATCTTTGAAAGAAAGAGGTACTCCCCCTCTTCGGGATCTACTGGTTGTTCTATCTAAATTGTTGTGGTCATGACAATAACAGTGGGTTCTGTGTCAACGATCTGTTTATTTTCAATATTTTCTGGATCAGATTCTGAATTAGGGTTTGGCTCCATGTGTTTGACCTCGACCACCAATGATTGTTTCAACCAAAATTCATTGGTGTTGTGCCAGGGGATTTTGTGGAAGTCACACCACTTCCCAGTGTCATTATTTGTCTTTAATTTACCCTTTTTGTCCTGTGTCTTGGACTGGTTTTCTAGAGGTTGTTGGTTAGGACCATCTTTACCATGCTTTGTTTGTTGCATATTTGCAAACCCGAATTCCCATTTCTTTTGGTGCCTAAATTTATGCTCGATTTTGACTACATATCGATAGGAAGCTCCCAATGATGTAATTTTTAGGAAATCTATTTTAGTTTGGATGTACCTATGCAGAGCCCCATGGTATTTCAGAACCAGATGTCACTCGGAGTCTTTGATACCCAACTTAGTGTGCAAGGTATGGAAAGTATTTGTGAACTCCAACATTGTTCGACTCTTCTCTTACTGCAGTGTGGTCCATCTCATGTATTGGTCTTCATAGTTATCAACTGGATGATATTGTTCTTTGACCGCATTCACAAAAAAATACCAAGTGGGCTCGACCCCATATATTCTAGAATTCTTTGTGGAAATTTGCTCCCAGTAAGTTTCCCACCAATGTTCGACATGGGGGAGAGCCTTGAGGAGTGCGAAGGTGATCTTTTCCCTGTCGGAAAAATTTTGAACAGAGAAATAACCTTCTAATAGATTTAACCATTTTTCTAGGGCATCCGCATCTATCTGACCTTCAAATATGCGAATATCAAAATTAACTTGTAAATTGAACAGAGAGGTTCCTGCAAAATGGTCACTTGATGAAGATGCACCTGTTACTATCGACAGGAGTTGAAGAACATGTACAAAAGTCTCCATCATTGTGTCCCTTTGTCGTGCGAGAGCTTGCTCAAGCAATAGGTTAATAGAATATTCTACTCCACCATCTTTCTTTTCTGTCGCCATCAAGGGTTTCTTGGGCGTGCGAGAGTCTTTTCCCTCAAGAGAGACAAACTTGAGACCCAACTGGATATACTGGGACCTCGTCGGGGACATGCGCTGAAAAACAATCAAGAGAAATCTACTCTGATACCACTGATACAGATTTATTTTTGGAATGAAATGAAATCAGAGAAATTATTATGAAATACTCATGAAAATTGCCAGAACCAGAGAAATACATCAATACTTGATTTCTATTAATGAAAGAATTGTAAAGAGACTGTAAAAATACAGAGTTCAAGAATTGCTTGAATGGTGGCAGTTTTATCTCTGAGAAGAGATGTGATGGATACACTCATTCTTCAGAACATGATTACAATGAGGCTCTGAAGGCATTTTTATGATAAATAGGAATGAAAAAACTCTAGACATCTGAAAACCTAACTCTAGGATATGAAACGCCAAAATTCATGTGGGCACCATTTGGGTAAGTTAGTACATTAACTTCCCGAGGTCGTAACTTTTGCATACAATCTTCGTTTTAGGTGCATGATAGCCAGTTGGAAAGGTATTTTTGATAAATACACATTACACCATCAAACTTTCACTCCATCTACAGTTTGATTGTGGCGAGCCAAAAAAACATTGTTTAGAGGCCCAAACCAACCCTGGAAGTACAACAAGATGTGTTGACATGAAAACATACAAAATAATCCAGTTGGATTAAGTGGGAGGCCACGATTATCCACCTGGAAGATGTGTAGGGATTTAGACAGCCCCAGAAGGATAGAACCCACAATTACAAATAAGTACAGAAGAATGTGTTGCACTAAAAACTAACAAGAGGAGGCAGTTGGATTAGGTGGGTGGCCACCAATATCCACCTAGATCAACAAGATTGTAAAGGAACACAAACAAAATGAGATTCTTCCATATGTTCAACATAGCTCTATTGGCCATGGCCCTTTTCAGGTGTGTTTGGGGTTCCCACCAATAGCCCCCATTGATATATCTCTTCTTGTTGTATCTTCATCGAAAGATTCCTCCCACACTTAGACCAAGGAAGATCATGTAGCCAAATATGTTGAATGGATCCAACACCTCCAACAATTTCATGACATCCTTCCATGGGAAAAGTACAAGGAGGACATCTAATTCAACAAGGAAAGTAACTCACCAAGGTTCATATTCAACAGAATTTTCCCAATCTCTTGAGGGAACTTGATGCAATGGGGACCATTGCTTCCTAACGGGGGAGGAATGATCTAAGTGGATCTTGGTGGCCATCCACCTTTTCCACTAAATCAACATTTTGAGCCTATGGTTTTGATAAACCTTGATATTCACCCTTTTGATGGGGAATGGAATGCAATGCCATCTTCATTTTTGCATTAAAAATATCATGTAATGATTTTCTAGTGGTTTTATATACATGCTTGCAACATAGAGTTAATGCATCATATCCCATTATAACTCCATAGTTAAGTGCGCTCATGCTAGAGTAATAATGGGATGGGTAACCACACAGGAATTCCTAGTGTTTTACATGCCTATGGCATTTTATAAACTTAGTCCAATTTATCCCACATGATTCATGGGAATTCTTCTCCTCTCACTATCTCATATGTAATTGAGGTGAAGAAGGCCCTTTAAGCATGCAATGGAGTGTGATGTAAATCTTGTTGTGAATGAAGCATAGCCACCATCTCTTTCTTTTCAGAGATAAGCTACCTGATTCTTCCAATTTGTGCTCTACAATGTTTCTCTCTCTTATTCATTAATAGAAATTCGGTTTCACTATATTTCTGTGTTTCTAGCAATATCTCTTTGTATTTCCTTATTATATATCTGCTATATTTATTTCTTCATGTCATTCTCAAAATAATTTGGATCAATCAAAGGCCTATGATAGAGTCTCATGGACATAATTATAGCTTATGCTTTTTCATATAGGGTTCTCTTACAAAGTTATAAAATGGATCATGGGGTGTGTTACTAGTGCACAATTTGTTGTGTTAATAAATGGTTCGACATCAAACTTTTTCAATTCTTCAAGAAGCCTTAGGCATGGATCACCCCTATCTCCATACCTAGTTCTACTGGTGGTGGAGGGTTTGAGTAGGATAATGAAGGAAGCGATTGGATGTGGTCAATTAAGAGGTGAGTATGTGGGGAGATCCATGGCCATATCTCATCTATTATTTTTTGATGATGTACATATTTTTTGTCTTGGGGAGGAAGAATATTTAAGATGAACCTTGGATTCCTTTGATCTATTTTGTTTGGGAATGGGTATGGAATAAAATTATCAAAATTCGGTTGTTTTCACATTGAACATAGAGAGAGGAATTTTCCATAGGAGGAAAACTTTATGTCCTTTTGGATTGAAGAATTTCAACAATGGTTTAAAGTATCTAGGGTTTACATTGAAACCAAATTTCTATATGAAACAGGATTGTCAGTGGTTATTGGGAAAGATTGATTCAAAAATAAACTTTTGATGCAATAGGTGGCTATCCTATGGAGGTTTTCCAGTCCTAATTAAGATTGTTCTAGAAGCAATTTTAGTAATCTGGCACTTACTTGCATACATTACTAAAGAAATCATGGAAATAGTTGGAAATATCTATTTTAATTACATGTGCAGGGGAAGTTCAGAGTATAAAGATCTCCATCTAGTGAGCTATAAAAAAATTTCTTTGCCAAAAGAAGTGGGTGGATAGGGTCTTAAGAATGGTATCCTATTTGGAAAAAAATTAGTTTCCAAGTCTGTGTGGCACCGTTTCAATTCTCTAATTCTTTGGAGCAGGATTTTAGTGGATAAGTATGTTGGTAATGGTTCAATCATGGATTGGATTCGAACATGAAACAAAACATCTCCAATGTTTCTAATCATTCAAAATTTATTACACTTTCTTTCCCAACTCTAGGAAAGTATTTGGCTTAAAGAGTTTGATCTGAGGTGGAAATGAGGATTGGGGTTGATGGGATTATGGGATGCAATGATAGATTTTTTCTTCCAAAAGGTTTAGTTCACTATTTACAACATATTGGTAAGGTGACTTTGGCTAGGATTAGTGACTCGACATCCACCTCTTTGTGGAAACAAGGATGGCTTACAATTCAACTTTTGGGATTTCTAAGGGAATGGTCGAATCATTGGAAATTGTTTTTGGATGAACTTGAACATGGTAACATTAGACTAGTGGAAAAAGAGGATGAACTTGTATGGGAATTAATTAATTATTCGGGGGGTCCTACTTTGCAAAACTTGGCTACAAAACAATTTTATCAAATTTTCCTGTAGGTAGTGAGATTTGGTGGAAACAAAATTAGAGGACAAAGGCTCCCCCAAAGAGTATTCTATTGATGTGGTTGATTCTCCATGGTGAAGTTCTTACTTGTGATGTGTTGACGCCCAAAAGCGCAATGTGAAATCCTTGCCTGCAAATAATTTGCAATGCATTATTACTTATATACATTTAAGATAATACTAAATAGGTGGGACCCCTATTTAGGAAAACAATGATGGAAAGCGATTCTCTTATTTTCACTCATGATTACCTTATGAGAAATATTCTATAGTTGAAAATAAACAAAGAAATTCTAGCATGTTTCCATGTGCAATTGATGGATGCTGAGTGTGTTGACAATTTGATTTAAAAAAAAACAAAAAGGAGAAAATGTTTGTTTTAATAACCATTTTGGTTTATTTTGCTACACCTAGATGTTGACATATTATTCAAACTTCAAGTACAGGCCACATCGCAACTTATGGTGTATTGGACTTATGGTATACTTGTTATATATTGTTGAAAATTGATATGTTTTATGGAATGTCAACCCTCCGTTAGTAAGAAATGTGGTACATATTTTGGAGCTAAGTGTTGAACGGGCATGTAATACTTATGAGATATATGTGGGGGGGGATTCGATTTTGAATTATAAATGTTATGTTTGGTGGCGAATGGATATACATGGTTGACTGTGTTTTTTATGGAAAATGTTTTAGAAGTTTGAGTGCGCTCATAATTGGCTGTGGTTGATGGAAATTAATGAGAAAAGAGGGTAAACGATGTTCATTTACTGCACATTGTTCTTACCCTACCTCGAATTCACCACCTTCACTATACTTGTGCTTGTTTTGGTTTCTCCAGTTAGTATTGCGTCAATTTTGCTCGGCCTTTGGAAGAATAGTGGTGCTCTTTAGCTTTCTGGCATTCTCCTTACATGTATGTTGGCTCTTATCTCTCCATCCATGAACTGTAACTCTGCTCCGAATAAAATCATTATGTTGGCTCTTAGATTTTGCATGAAGAGTGTGTTTGCTTTCTGAAGATTACAGTGGATATATGTGGGCATTTTGGTTGTGCAAATTACATTTAAATTGGGTTTCTTCCTATTGGAATTTAAACGTTTCAAGTTGGGAAATTTGTTTGGCATTCCATTCTGTTTGAAGTATGTGATTGTGTTACTCCCAGAATGAATGTTGGTTATTATGGTATGAATGTTGGCAAATGATTATGGTGAATACATTCGGTTTCACTCATTTCTTGTGATTAAATTTC
>JASDQU010589226.1:57455-68038 GCA_032191745.1 Picea mariana | reverse complement strand
AACTGCCAAAAATAGTAAATTGTGCTACAATTAAGGAAACTAAAAAACTGAAAGAAACAATGGTAGGGGTCCAAGTGGAATAGGAGAGTGGACACGAATATCCACCTGGATCATTCCTCCCCCCTTAGGAATCAATGGTCCCCATTGTGTTGAGTTCCTCCATGAGATGAGGAAACTTCTGATGAACTTGGTCCCTGGTGAGCCACTTGACCTGGTGAAGGAGTTGGTTTGCTTTGACAACTCGATATAGTTGGATCGTTTGTTAGCATGTGTTATTGATCTGTGTGTCCATAATATGATTAGTTGTGGCTTATTCCATGCAGTTTGGGTTTAACTCTATTGGTGTGAGTTGTTATTCCATGTCGGATGTGTCCAGTAGAGGTGGAAAATAAGGTCGAAGGAGGTCCACATTGAAAATTGGGTGCATTCCAAGGAATGTTGGGATACCAAGCTCGAAATCATTGTCCCCTATAGCCTTGGTGATGGTGTATGGCCCATATCAGAGCAGGCGAAGCTTGCGGTGGGGTCCATTGAGGCATTCCTTCTGCAAATGTAGCCACACTTTGTTGCCCACCTGGAGGTTGTGTTGCACCCGATGTTGATCATGCCACTGCTTGTACTTAGCATTGGCTTTGTCCAATATTTCATGAACGTATTGGCGAATGTGTCAAATGCGCTCAATGATGTTGTTCGCCTTGGCAGCTTCAGATTGGACATGAGTCGAATCAGCCTGAGTAGCTGCAAATGGTATGGCTATGTCAATGGGACATAGTGGTTGGAATCCCAAGCCCACCTGAAAGAGGGTGTGGTCATTTTAGATGCAGAGGGCCCATTTATAGCTATGTTGTACATAGGGAATGCTCTCATCCCATGTGAGTGGATGCATTAAGTTGTACATGCGCAAAATGTGTACGATCATCCTATTGTCAACCTCTATCTGGTCATCAGTTTGGGGATGGAAAGTTGTGGACTCGGTGAGCTTGGTGTCTAGAATTGACCAGAGGCTAAACCAAAATGTACTAAGGAACTTGTTGTCCCAATATGAGATAATAGACTATGGGATCCCAAAGTGTACCCACACTCATTCAAAAAAGAGTTTAACAGTGGCTTTTGTTGTGATATTCTTCTTGCAGGACGTCATAATGGCCATCTTCAAGAATCTATCGATGACCACGAAAACACAGTCGTTGCCATGATTAGTAGAAGGAAGGCCCGACATCTAATCCATGGAGATGGATTCCCATGGACATCTATTCAACTAGGGGTAGGTAGCGAAGTATAGAGGCCTTGCTTCTTGATGGTTGATTTGGCAATGGCGTAGGCAGTGCAAGATCTGATGTACTTCCCGACATCATGTCGAAGGTTTGGCCAATAGAAATACTTCTACAATACTACCACTTTTTTCTCGACCCCCAAATTCCCAGCAACCCGACTATAGTGCTTCCCAAATCATCTTGGCACGCTCGCTTGAAGGAACACAAAGGTGTCCCGGGTGACATAGTAGTGCATCCTAGAGGTGAAAATTTGGAACTTGATTACCCTCCAAGAGCATCTTGTATCTGTGGTCGAAATCTGGATCACTCTTGTAGAGAAGCAGCCAGTCAGAATTCTCGTGCCCATAAGAGTTGAGCACGGTGGTTATCACCACAATCAGTGGTCGACTGAGGCAGTCTACAACATTATTGGTGTTTCCCTTCTTGTACTTGATGTTCAAATGAAACTGTTGTAGATATGTGGACCACTTCTGATGGCAATCATTCTACAAATTCCCTTGTGTCTGTATGAACTACAGAGTTTGGTGGTCTGTGTGGATGATCGTTTCCTTCCCCAAAATGTAATGCTTCCACTGTCAACAAGCCTGCACAATGGAATACATTTCTTTGTCATAAGTGGGATACTTTTGGACTATTTCGGATAGTGCCGCACTGTGACATTCCACTGGATGCCCTTGTTGAGTAAGAACTTCCCCAATAACATAGTCAGAGGCATCTGTCTTGATCTCAAATGGTTGTTGCAAGTCTGGTATTGTGAGCGTTGGGGCACAGCAGAGGCAATTTTTCGATTCTACAAATGCCTTCTATTGAGATTCTGACCAAAGGAATTTTTCTTTCACTCCTCCCTTGGTGACTTGACTCAAGGGACAAGTGATATGAGATAATCCCAACATGAACCTATGGTATAAATTAGCAAGACCTAGAAGGTTGCAAAGCTCTGTTAGAGTGGTCAAGGTTGGCCAATCCCGGATGAATTGGATCTTGGTTGGATCCACATGCACCCCATGCTCATCAATAATGTATCCCAGATACTAAACCTGGTTCATGCTAAAAGTGCACTTATTCAAATTGGCACACAACTTGTGTTTCCACAGTGTTTGGAGGACCTGTCGAATGTGGTGGAGGTGCACTTCCCAAGTCTGACTGAAGATCAGGATGCCATCCATGTACACTACTACAAATGAGTTGGTGAATGGCCACAAGATGTCATCCATCAGCCTCATAAATGTTGTGGGAGAATTCATCAACTCGAAAGGCATGACCATCCATTCGAAAAGGCCCTCCTTGGATTTGAAGGTAGTCTTCCACACATCGGACGGTTCGATTGGTACCTGGTGATACCCGAACTTCAAGTTGATCTTGCTGAAATATTTTTCCCCTTTGAGTTGGTCCATAAGGTCATCAATCCATGGGATCAGGTACCTATTCTGGACAGTGATCTTGTTCAATGCTCGAGAGTCAATACAGAGTCTCCAAGTCCCATCCTTCTTCTGCACCAACTTGATCGGGCTCCCACAGGGCGATGAACTTGGTCGTATGTGACCTTTCTGCAGTAGCTCCTGAATTTGTCTCTTGATTTCATCATTCTCCATAACAGATCAGTCCATTGGGAAGTGGTGCACTTGGGGTCAGATCGATGGGGTGATTGACCTAACAGTGAAGAGGCACCCCTACAAGTAACGTGAATATGTCTCGGTACTCCTCCACGACCTTGTCCATTTGTTTTTGTCGTGCATAGGATCCATTTATGGAGGTCATGACCACAGTATTCTTCTTTCCCTAAGGGCATATCATCAGGAAAAAAAAATTCCCAGATTTGGAAATGAGCTTACTGCATTGTTTTGCAATAACCAAAGAGATAGCGGTAGGCAGTGGTACCTATGGTATCCTGTACAACTTATTTCCCAAGGTAACAATAATAGCGCGAGGTTGAGACTCATACAAAGCATGTCGCTTCTAAAAGTATGGTTGGCCTAATAATACATCACAAACATCAAGAGGAGAAATGTCACATAATACCTCATCGGTGAAGGGCTTGATGTTGTAGGGAAGGCAGCATTGTTGGATGACGCGGAGATCCATTACTTAGTGAAGCCACCCGATGGTGTAAGGTTGTCGGTGTGTTGTTTTCGACAACCCAACTACTTCATGACCTCTGTTGAAATGAGGTTCCTTTGGCTCCCAATGTCGAAAATGAACTGTAGCGGGGAACCCTTTACCCACATTTGGGAGTGGAAGAGACGCTTCTCCTCCTCTAGATATTACCATTGTTCCTTTTGGATCTTCGTGGTGGAAATGGTGGCATTGGGATCTGCATCGATAATCTAATTCTCTCTTTCATTCCCCTTCTTAGGTTCCGATTTAGAATCATAGCATGCATCTGATTCAGAAGCCCTCATCTCGGCCACCAGTGAATTTTTGGCCCGACACTCACTTGTGTTGTGAGTGGAGCTCTTATGGAACTCACACCACTTTCTTGTGTCCTTCTTCGGCTTCATGGTGTTGTTATTTGCTTGCATATTTGGTAGCTTGTATTGAGCTTCCATGCCTTGGCTTTGTCCTTTGTTCTATGGTTTGGGGGCACCTTTCACTTTCTTTTGATTCACAGATCCAAAGTCTCGCTTCTTCTATTTGAATTTTTGCTCAATCTTGGCAGCATATTGGTATGTTGTACCAAGCGAGGAGATGTTGAGGAACTCCATTTCCTCCTGAATGTATCTGTGTAGACAACCATGGTACTTCAGCACCAAATGTTTCTCTGAATCTTTGATACCCAACTTTGTGTGCAGGGTATGGAACAGATTCATTAGCTCATGCACATATTGATCCCTTTGTCGTTGTAATGTAGTCCATTGTATGTACTTGTCCTCATAGCTCCCCATGGAATAATATTGTTCCTTGATGGTGTCTCAGAAATAATTCCAAGTGGGTATGATCGGGAATAGATAGGGTTCGTCCTTGTCCTTTTTCTCACAGTAGGTCTCCCACCAGTCCTTAACATGGGGGGCGACTTTGAGTAGTGAAAAAATAATCTTCTCCCAGTCGGAAAAGTCATGAACCGAGAAATATCCTTCTAAGATATTCAACCATCTATCTATGGCATCTACATCTATTTGACCATCAAATATGGGAATTTCAAAGTTTTCTTGTACCTTAAAAGGGGTTTCACCTCTAGAGTGGTTGTTGGATGCAGATGCATCGCTAGTGGGAAATTGTTGAAGGACCTGGGTGAAGCTATCCATCATCACATTCCTTTGTTTTTCAAGGGCCTCCTTGAGCAATATTTTGATAGAATATCCTTCTCCCTCATCTTTATTTTCATCCCCCATGGGCAGTCGTCGGGGTTTGCGAGGTTGATCTTGCAAAGGTTCAACTAGATCAAGCCCTAACTCCTTATACCCCGACCTCATTGGGGACATGCAAAGAAGGATCGAGAAAGATCAAACTGCTCAGATACCACTGATATGAATTCAAGAAGGAATGCAACGGAATACACAAATAACCATGAATACAAATATGTAGCAGAAATAACACTTCATTTCATTAATATCAAAGAACTGAAATTTGTTTACAGACAGAATAGAAATAAACTAGCTAGGGAGTTGGTAGCTTATCTCTAAGAAGCGATGTGGCGGCTATAGGCCTCTAAACTCTGTGTTCCAATGAGGATTGAAGGCCTATATATTATTTAGAAACAATGGAAACCCTAAACATCCAAAAACCTAACCCTAGGAGATGAAACTCCAGAATATGGGCCACGTCAAGGTAAATTGGTACATCAATTTCCCAGGGTTGTAACTTTGTCATACTATCTTTGTTTGACACATATGATACATCGTTAGAAATATCTGTCTGAGGAATACAACTATTGACAACAAATAGCATGCTTTGGTATAGAGTAATATTCGTTGATTGATTTATGCCTAAAAAACGTCGTTTAGGGCCTCAAAACGGCTCTGGAAGTTCAGGACCCGAAAAACTGCCAAAAATAGTAAATTGTGCTACAATTAAGGAAACTAAAAAGCTGAAAGAAACAATGGTGGGAGTCCAAGTGGAATAGGTGGGTGGCCACCAATATCCACCTGGATCAAATTCTCGTATTTCTCAAAGAAGAAGAGAATTGTCCCCTAAAGTACTCCTATTTATAAAATATGAAGGAGAAAGTTTGTTTTACAAACACAACAAACTGCTCTTAGGTGAACCTTATCTGATTCTTCTAGTTCATATTCATCTCCCATACCTATCACCTTCAATATAACATCTTTGGGTTGTGGTAGTGGCACCGAAGGTTCCTCCTCCTCGCAACCTTCTGCTTCATATCTGATTGTTAGTATCTATAGTCATCAAATCCCTATTCAATCTACTACCAATCCTACCAAGGTCATCCGGAAATATGGACATTCCTAATTTGAGGAAGATGTTACAACCAACCCCTGGCATGTGTCTTCCCCCTTGAATCTCACACCAGCCACCCAACCATTACCGAAATTCAAATATCACTTACCGAGGTTCTTGGGAAATGGTACTATTACCATGAATGAACACCTAGTATCATTTTCTAATGATTTTCATAACATAGGGGCTAACTATAATGATACTTGAATGTGTTTATTTGTCAATTCTCTTGAAGGGAAAGTTGCAACTGATTTTTTTGATCTCCCGCCTAAAATCCTTTCAACTTGGGAAGAATTGGTCTGTTGGTTTAAGTCCACTTATGGACATCCCAAGATTCCAGTTGATCAGATAATGGAGTGCAACAATATTTCCTATAAATATGGTGAAACCATTAATTCTTTTAACCCTCACTTCACCAAGCTATATAATCAAATTCCTGAACTAATCTGTCCTCAAAATCAAGTTGTGTTTGTGCATTATTATAATTATTGACCTTCACCTTATCGTTATAGACTTGAATAAAAGGATATTGACAATCTTGGTTTTTCCCTTTAGACTTCCTTAGAATATGAAGATCAACTTGAAAGGACTAGTCTTCCTAAAGGATACTTGGTCAAACAAATAGACATGTATGCCATTCTACAACTCATGCAAGATATGAATAATAGGATGATAGTGTACAACAAAAGGTAATTTCCTCTTCCTCTTCCCTTGGGGATTCTTCTTCTTCCCTAGCGCCCTTTAGAAATACTAATGAGAACACTTTTCATCCAAAGGCCATAATTACTCACACTTAGTGTAACTTTTGTGAAGAAAAACATGATGAAAACACCTGCAAAGTTAAAAGAAATGTTAGAGATAAGATCTTTGGCAAAAGGCTCACACCACAATCGTTGTTTTAGATTGGTCTGAACCAAAGGATGTTATGGTAGTCAATACCAGGAAAAAATATTATACTTCCAAGAGAAAATTTGATCTTCCCCGCACTTCTTCTGCTCCAAGCTCATCTTCTCCAAATGTTGATACACAAACTGTCAGAACTTCAAGTGATCAAGGAGTAGTTTCTCCTCTTCCCTCTTCTAAACACAATATCCTTAACCAATTGGCTGATATTAAAATTGATTCTACCCTTTTGGACATGGTTGTCGTCCTTGAAAAACATAAGCATCTTAAGAATTTTATGGAAGGTAAAGTTTCCACCATAGACAATCTATTTGAAGAGTTGAAAGAAGATGATTCAACTATAAATAAGATAGGTCTAAATAAATTTAGGAACCCTGTTGTGAATTATAGAGCCAACATATTGATTTTATTTAGATAGGGTGTTAGTGAATGGATTGATAAAAAAATTTCATATTTTGATTGGAATATTGCTTCAGGATGAGTTTCTTTAGCAGGGGCAGCAATGGAAGAGGTGAAAACAGATGTAGAGGAAATAATTGGCAAAGAGGCCATATAAGGCCATGATTTTCAATACATTTTGACGATGATCCGCACATACTAAATTAGGTTTTCCAAGCTAGGTTTTTTAATCTAGTTGGCCAAGGAATTTTACAATCTATGCCTGAGAGACCTTTGTTCCACCCACACCAAAAATTCTCTGGTATCTGTGTTCCCCCTCATGTTTCTATGCATCCAGAACCACCTTCCAATGATGGATGGAAAGAGATCGTCCACCAACCTGTTGCACATCATAATGGTTGGCCTACAATATCATTTCCATTTCCCCCTCCTCCACCGCTATTCAACCCAAATTCCCAAGTTGATCGTGTTGTCTCGCCAATATAGTCCTCTCATGCAAGAAAAAGATTAAAAATTGTCATCCCTAAGCCAAAATTAGATAAAGTAAAAGAGGCACTTAATCCCTCAAAGTATTCTAAAGACTCATATGAATCAATATCCTTTCATATCCACCTCAAAGATGATTGTTCCCATGTCATCAGTGAAATCCACCCACAAGGTTCCAATCAGTGGAAGGTTGTTGCACATGACAAATCAGAAAAGGGATCAAGAGAAAGCAGCAGTGAAAAGAGGCAAAACGCCTCTCACAACAAATATGGTTTTTAATGTTGTTAATGCTATTTTATTTTGAGGGCAGTCTTTTTATTTGATATGACAAAATTTTGGATAGAAAATACATATTTATACAAAGTTTTTGGACAACATGGATATAATGCTATTTTTGGATATAGTCATGTTTTATTTTTTTTGATATTAAAATATTTGACTATTAATATGTGGATGTGAGTTACAAGGAGGATATTTGAATTAAATCTTTGGGGTATTATACTTCATGTTTTGATGATTATTAAAGAAATGAAAANGGACAAATCAGAAAAGGGATCAAGAGAAAGCAGCAGTGAAAAGAGGCAAAACGCCTCTCACAACAAATATGGTTTTTAATGTTGTTAATGCTATTTTATTTTGAGGGTGGTCTTTTTATTTGATATGAAAAAAATTTGGATAGAAAATACATATTTATACAAAGTTTTTGGACAACATGGATATAATGCTATTTTTGGATATAGTCATGTTTTATTTTTTTTATATTAAAATATTTGACTATTAATATGTGGATGTGAGTTACAAGGAGGATATTTGAATTAAATCTTTGGGGTATTATACTTCATGTTTTGATGATTATTAAAGAAATGAAAATTGGCATGACAAGGGGTCCCACCTATTTAGTTATTATTTAAATAGGCCCTTATTTCTATATTGTTATTTTTGTCTCAACTAATTAGTTAAGCTAATTTAGCTTAACAAAAGAAAGGTAGTTGAACTACCATAACTTATTGAGAAAGAATAAAATCTCAATCAAAATAAGAGACAAAGGGGGGAGAACAGAAAGAGAACTTCTTATATAAGGTATGCTCTATACTTGTGAGATAATTATTTTCTTCATTCATTCTTGTTGACGATTAAAATCGCAACGATGAATTCCGCCCGCAAAGGATTGCTATTATTTAATTATGATAATAATATAATCCTAGTAGGTGGGACCCCCTTGTAGAATAGAGGTGCAAGGATAGACATATTACATTTATATGTTGTTGTTGTTATGATGTTGCCTACACAGTCCTATATAGTTGATGTTGCAGTCTTGGTTTCATTTGATGTGATAAATGGGTGGTTGATGCATTATTGTTAAATGTTGCTAGTATTTACTTGCAATTCAAAACAATTCTATGGGTATGAGGATCATCTTGTTTACAGGTGCTTTGTTATGTTATGTTATAACCTTGATTACTAATTCATACATTGATTACTTATCCATATATTATTATGCAAAAAATCAATAAAATAGGAACATGATGAAAACAAAAAGGAAAACTATGGAAACGTTCTAAATCTATGAAAATAAGATTATGTGTAACCTTTGTGAAATGGTGGACCTAGCTATTATGCTATCTGTTATGGTTGAAGGATATGCAATTTTTATTAAAGAGTTGAATGGAGGCACATATAGTAACGTTGATATGTGATTATCGTATGGATTTATGGCAAGAGGTTAACATATAGATATGATATATCTCGAGTGGTGCACTATGCAATAGATATGGTATTAGATATTACGATGGATATGGCATTGAATTATGCATTGGTTATATGGTTTATTTTAATGGAGGATGTTATGTTAGTGGGTTGGCTCATACATGGAAATGAATGGGGCTAGGTGAGGAAGCGACGCGCATTTACTGCACGTCACTCCAAACCTCCCTTTCGCTCGTCACCCTAGGATTGTTGCATTGTTTCTCTGTTGGTTGTGGATGCTCCGCAATTTTAGGTTTCGGAAGGGAAAACTTGACCAGCTTGGCATTGAAGCGATTTTCTCACATGTATGGATCTTTTATCTCCATCCATGATGGACTCTCTATACTATGAATCAAATGGTGGCTCAGGATTTGCATGGGATATGTGTTTTCTTGAGTTTTTTTCGACTATGTGTCAATATGGTGTTATGGCTTCTCTGTGATGACTGCAAAATGTTGGTATTTGTAAGCAAAGTAATGGGTATTATTGATTATAAAGTTTGTGAATTGGTTATTTGCTCGGTCATCTTGGTTTTGTATGATGGTTCTCCATGGAATAATGGTGACAGTGGTGCAATGGGCTCTGAGTTTTATGGTTGAGGGGTTTTAACCACCATTCTGTGTATCAGTGGATGTCAAATTGTTTTACCTCTCGATCATTTTCGTAATATTTATCCAGTTGAAAATAAACTTTTGATAGTTGGTGTGTTTCTCTTGTCTAAACCTCAAGCTGTTCTTGATGGTCCATTCCTTACTACCTTTTTGTTGAAATCTTTCCAAAAGTCCAGTCTTGGTTTTCCCCGAATGTTAATGCAGGCCTATGTATGTATTGAATGGATATGAGTTGTGAAGAGTTTCCACACACCATTCCTCTCATCCCTTCTATAATGATGATTTCTATGTGGCCTCACTATCAATTGTTTTCTAAAGTTGTTTGACCTCTTGGGTGTTGGAAAGAGGCATTATCTCTGTGTGTTTTCGAGTACCCATCACTGTTTAAATCAACCCTCTCTATAAAGAAGTGTTAGTGACATTTGTGTGTGTTTGGATTAGTTAACTTCAATTGATTTATTCTCCACTCGGCCATTCACTTATGATTCTGTCAAAGGATTAGAGTTATAAGACGGAGGACTGTAGGTGTTTTTTTAAAGAGCATGGCTCTCTGTTTTCAAGATTACATTGTGGCATGTGGTTGTTAATCGATGGTAAATGGATATGAGGATATGAAAGACCATTATCTCTCTGTATTTTTTTCTAAAGATAAGTAGGATTTATTTTCCCTCTGCATTTAATTTTTAAAGAGCCCGACTTGGATTCTCACTTGCCTCTACCTTCCTCGGGCACCTTCTAGGGTTTTGTCAAGTTTTGGGTTATCAGTTTA
>JASDQU010589226.1:13994-39910 GCA_032191745.1 Picea mariana | reverse complement strand
TTCTTTTTATGTGTGTGCAACATGCCAATCTAATACTTGATTAGCTAGAGTATTTGTGATTTTATTTAATCTCCTAGGAACATGGATATACACAATGTAATCAACAAAATGTTCTAAGAGACATACCCTAAGGAAACGTCGGTGTAAAGTAGGATCATAAATGCGGTAAACTCCATTTAACTGAGACACAACCAGCTAAGCATATAAGTAGGCCCAAAGGTGAGAAATGCCATGTGACAAAGCATCACAAAGCAACTTTATCACTGCACTATACTCGGTGACATTCTTTGTGGCGTCACCTAGACAGATACCTCTGGAAGATAGAAATTAGCCTTGAGGCATGAAAATCACCCAAGTTGTGGAAGATATCCTCTGAGTGTGTCGGATAGCATCGTCCGCAAACCCAAAGAACACCTCTGAATCACTTAACATCTGCCACAGTGAAAAAAATGGCATAAACAATGACACGTCCATAAAACAAAAAGACAAAAAAATGTATAAGAACTATTCATATGTACAATAAGTCACCCAGGAGACCAAACTAAGAGTAATACTTCTTGAGGTAGAGCCCATTTCTAGTCTCTGCCAAAGCATTTCCCTCAAAGTCAACCAAATGATAAGAACCCTTCTTTAAGATCTCTTTCACGATGAAAGGTTCGAACCACATGGGTTTGAACTTGCCTGACGGATCCTTGTCTTGGTCATAGACCAGGACAAGATCGCCTTCGGATAAAATCCAAGGACGAACGGACCGATCATATTGACACTTGACTTGTTGCTTGTGAGCCTCGTTATACAAGGCTGCATCACAACGTTTCTCATTGAGATGCTCGAGATATAATAGGCGTTCCTCAAGCGGTGAAGTGTCTAGCAGTAACTCTACTACCAACTTTAAAGATGGGATCAGACACTCAATAGGCAAGACTGCGTCCAACTAGTAAAGGAGTTAAAAAGGTGAGAAACTAGTGGCAGTCTTTATAGACGTTCGATAGGCCCATAATGTTGAGTACAACATCAAATGCCAATTTGACTTGGAAAAATTGATCGTTCGCTGAAGAATAGTCTTGAGGGACTTAGTCACAGCTTCAACCTGACCATTCACTTGTGGGTAGTAGGTTGATGAATATTCTTTCCTCAACCCAAGATTTTATGTAAACTTGGACATCATCTTGTTTTGGAAGTGACTTCCATGGTCAGTGACAATCTCCTTCGGGATGTCAAACCTTAATACTATCTAGTTAAAAATGAAGAGATTTGTTTTTTCGCCATCATTGTTAAACATTGGAATAGCCTCAACCCACTCTGTGAAGTAGTCTACTGCTACTATGATATAACGATGCCCCCTAGCAGAATCCAGGTGGCATGTAGTAAAATCAATCCCCCACTTGGTGAAGGGACCAACAACGATGACAGGAAACATGGGAGATAGACTAGTATATCCCCATTTGGGTCTGAAGATGCGATCAAAAAAAGATCTCCTTTAATAGGTGATTCTTCGGGCGTAACATCACTTGATTTGACTGGAAGTTCCAAAACAAGTTCCGCAAAGACCAACGACTTTTTGGATTTTGTGGAAACAAAATCCGAGTCAAATTCTTGGAGGATTACAATCCATCTACTGATCTTTCTGCCAATGACTTGTCATGTCAACACATATTGAAACATATTCAAAACGACAATGACGGTGGTCTTGAGAAGCAGGATATAATTATAGAACCATTGGATAGCATACATTGCTGCCAACGCAAGTTTCTCAACATGGGAATAGTTGAGTTCCATCCCAACCAGACCTCGACTCAAGTAATAAATCACATGCTCCTCAAGCATATTGTCCTCTTGAACCAAGACCATATCGATGGTTGACTCTGTGGTGGCCAAGTACAATAAGAAATCTTTATTATAATTGGGAGGCTGGAGCAGAGGAGCAGATGTAAGGGCGTGTTTCAACACTTCAAAAGAGTGTTGAGTGGCTTCGTCCCAATAGAAAGGGACTCCCTTTTTCAATAAACACATGAACCCTTTAGTGATCTCAGCATAGTTTGCGATAAAATTTCAAAGAAAGTTATCTTTCCCCTGTAAGCTCTAAAGCTGGGGTATTGTGCACAGGGAAGGAAACTGAACTATCACCTCAACCTTAAGAGGATCGACCATGATCCCTATTGTCGAAACTATGAAACCTAAAATATGACCCGATGTCACGTAGAATCTACATTTGTTAGGATTCAAGAAAATCCAATAGTAGCAACATCGTTCTAAGAAAAGTCGAAGGTGTGTGAGATGATCAGATCTCTTGCAAGAACGTGATGATATATCATCAACATAAGCCTCGACTATATGTCTAAGGTCGTGGAAAGCAAAAGACATTGCCCGCTGAAAAGTGGCTCCAACATTCTTCAGGCCAAAAGGCATCTTATGATAAGCAAATGTGCCCCAAGGATAGATAAAAGTTGCTTTATGTTGTTCTTCGGGTTTGATAAGAATCTGGTTATATCCCAAAAAACCATCCATGACTGAAAAGACCTCACATCCTACACATTCATTGACAATCTGATCAATGAATGGGGTGCAAAAATTATCTTTCGGACAGGCCTTGTTCAAGTCAAGGAATTCCATGCACATGTGAATCGTTCCTTGTTTTTTGTTAACCAGAACAGGAATTGACACCCATTGTGTCAACTATACGGGGTAGATGAAACCGGCTTTAAGAAATTTCTCTACTTCATCCTTAATAGTTGTCAGTTTTCGAGGATTCGCCGGACGAATCTTCTATCAGACTGGCATGGCGTCAGGATAAGTCGTTATCTCATGTTCGATGATTCTTGGATCAATTCCTGGCATTTCTTCATAAGACCAAGAAAAAACATTGCAAAATTCCTTAAATAAATCTGTTTAGATTCAAATCTCTTAGGGGGAGCAGTCTGCTCTGACGAAAACATTATCCAAGACTCCATGGGTTTTGGAGATATCTATAGGGCTTGTTTCAATGATACTTGCCATATTACCCTTGACATAAATTATGTACGTAGCCATAGGATTAATAGGACAAGACTTATCTCCAGTCTTAGTCAACACAAATTCACCTGCCTCTATTCTTATTAACTCTGGGAGGAAATACGATCTGTGATGGAGATCATCCCAGGGTCTGTCTGGACCAGTCAATGCCTCAAGAATAGCCTCATTTGTGGTCAAGACAAGGTCTAAAGAATTGATATTGGCAAGGGAACCTTGATCCCAAATAGGCCTGAGAACTGGATCTAACTCCTGTGTGGGAGTCGAATCAGGGTTGGCCAAAGCTTGCTGGAAAATATTGTATGCAACTATGTCGCGGACAAGGGCATGGCCATGCCATAATGCCCTATCCCTTCCATTGAGGCTGATGGGGAAGGAAGAGTCCATGGATCATGAAAGTAAGTCGTTTGAAATGATGACACTTGAAAAATATCATCCCTAGGCTGGTCGGGGGTAGCCGATATAATCTTGACATCACCAGAAGGAGGCAGGTAGTCAAAAGTACCCATAAATGGTGGACACAAATGAACCCATATGTTGACGATGCCGAGCTGAGGGTTATCAATCATTGGTACCGTGGATGCCCCCGATGAAGGGTCAGGATGGGAGAATGACAACTGGTCAATGGTTACGATTCGTCCCTAATGTGGAAACAACAAGACCCGAAAAACTGTGGCAATCACTACATGCATTGCATACGTCCAACTCCTTCCTAACAGAAGGTTGTAGTCGAGAGGCCCATCGACCACTTCAACCTCGACACACATGGTCTTCCCTCCTAACTACACAGGGAAATAAGGAATGATTCCATGTAGTCTGAACGAATTATCATCGAAAGCAGTAAGCAAAGTAGGCGACGGAGACAAAACGGGTATGCCAATGGGTATGCCAATGGCCTTCTAACACGCCAACGACATCATGCAATTTGAGGCGTCCTCATCAACCACTGTATGGAAACTATTCCACGTAAAATATTTCATGGGGTAAGCCACTATTATCTGAAACACAACATGGTAAGGGAGACAAGGTTTCAATTCGATCGTATCAAGAACGATCGTTCCAGGATTACAAGTCTATGGAGATCTCAAGGTAGAAACTAAAAAACAGGCAAGAAAACCAGTCTTTTAAAACTACCCAAAAACTAAAATTCCAGGAACCCTAGAGACTTCCCCAGTATGGTCGCCAATTCTATTGTGAGGGAAATCCCCTTACGAACTAGCAAATAGAGTTATCTTATGCATGCAGATATGACCAAAAGAAATATACATTCAACCTTCGTCCCCAGACTTAAACCCCATTCCTTTTCAGCAAATACATCGTTTAGACCAACATACCTTGTTTCAGATGTTTGATGTCGATCCTCCTTCACACTTGATCGCTTGTTGGCAGCTATCCTCTCAAGATTGACCTACGTACAAAACAAGCAACAAACTACACATGCATTTTACCTATAGACTAATGGGTTAGAGATTCAAACATATATTTACTGAACTATGAAGAACTCATATAGTGAGATGGGAAAATCATTTTTTTATTATTAACTTTAATGAATCAACTTACAATATCGAGATTGGCCACTGCTCCGCAAATCCTAATCCTGGGATCCTCTTCAAATGTCCTCCAACTTCTTTTCTTTGTATCTCTTCTTGCACAAGGATGGCTAAAGAGTTGGGACAATGGGAATATGAAATTGGGCAGAGTTTCTTTACTCTATTTCTCCTCCTCCAAATGGGACCCCTAGCCCTTCTTTTATAGGCTAGAAGAAGCTAGGTATTTGGACAAACCCTCGGCCATGCATGGCTGGGAGTTTCAGTTAACTCACCCAAAGTCGTGTGTTATGTCGGCAACTTTTCTTTTTTCGTGCTTTTGTCGGTCCACGCGGGTTGGTTTAGGTTAGCTAGCATGTACACACATGCAATAATGGAGTAGGGTGTGTGGGCCCTTATAAAAGAGGTTTTTTAAAGAGTTGTTTAGCAGTGCTTTGGCAAAGAATGGATTTGAGATGGCCTGATTTCAGGTAAGCATGTATGGTGCAATTTAGGTTTATAACAGATGCCCCCTAATGTGTGAGGTCAGAAGAGCATCTGATGGCCGAAATACATTACCAATATTTACCGATGTGCCAAACAAGTGAGCCGAGGGACCAGGAACCAGGAGGTGTCGTTTGCAAAATAACAAATGTCTCACCGACGCGGGCATACCTATGCTCGGGATAAAATAGAATCATGGCTACCAATCAAATACACTGTAGATCCATGTCAAATAACTATATAAAGTGTAGCCACGAACAATACACAGTGGAGCTACATCTCGAAATCAAAAAGATATACATATAGAGTATCCATCGTCTAGAAGTTGATACGGCCTGATGGCTAGAGATGAGATCTTCAGAGCTTGAGAAATAACTTCAAAATGTTCAAAACTCAAGGTAGGAGTGTAATATGAGTGTACGACTTCACTACCCAGAGGTCTTCAACGGCTCGTCAGTCATGGACTAGATAATCTTGATGTTCAGACTAAAGGCTTCATTGATTTCGAACAAGGACTTGATTGGAAATTTAGGATGGTTGGGTATGAGGGCAAGAGACAAATTGCAGAGGGGCCGACTCAGGCTTGGTAAAAACTTCCCTTGGACAATAGCACAACAAATGATGAAACTTAGGCAGCATGGCATTAATCATAAGTTTACGAAGCAGGAGGCAACGAAAACTCTCCATATGTTTGGAAGAATAACCAAATGGAGGACACAACTCTATGTAGCGAGAACAGCTTCCTAAGGTCGTACTACATCCCAAAGTTTGACGAACAAACGGACAGATGTGTTTTATCCAAGGGCAACTCATTATGCTGCCAATAAAGAAAATACTTTTCCCTTTCTCTTTTTGGGGTATATTTGATTTTTTTTTTTCTTTTTCAATAATTTTAGAAAAAAGAATCAAGGAATGTTTTGTTACAATGGAGGAACAAGTGTGACAAACATACAAGCTCAAGGAACAAGGACAAGACTGATGTTCAAAATAATGATACTCGGGAAAAATCCTCCGGGGGCCAAGGGTGTTAAAACGTAGAAGCAAACTGTTACAAGACTGGCATATAAGATATGCAAACGCGGTTAACAAAACACACAATGGTAACATCCTTCAATGTACGTTTAACGAGCCCAGAGAAGGTAAGCTTGGTGGTTTTTCATATTTAGAGAGTCTGAAAAATCATAAAAGGAGACTCCATTGGGGTACCTTTTTCGAAGATAGTCTAGTCGGTTCGAAAAAGGGGTAAACTAGCACCGACAAGACGTCTATTCAAAACCATTTTAACGAGTGTGATAATGATAAGATCACTCAGCCATTTTTTCATTTTTAAGGAGTCTGAAAAAATCTTAACTATGGACTTCGTCAGGAATGTTCTTCTTGACTAGTTTAACGAGTGTGAAAGAATAAGGTCACTCGGCGATCTTTTCAATTTTAGGGAGTCTGAAAAGAGCTTAACTATGGACTCCGTGGGGGTTCCTTCTTCGTAAGTTTAGTCCCTCGGGCCCGAAAAAGGGATAAAATTATACCTGAGAGTACTCTTCTAAGGAAATGAAGTTCCATAGAGTATACCTTTATTCGTATAGTTGACCTTCTGGACCGAAAAAGGGGTAAACTACCGCTGGACAGACGTGACTTTAAATTTCAGTTTAACGAGCATGAAAGGCCACAAGATCACTTGGCAATCTTTTCATGTTTATAGGGTCTGAAAAGGGATTAAAAGAAGACCCGTTATTTTTTGGGAGTCCTAAGGGTGAGGTCAAGAGTGAAGAAGAATCATGCAAATGAAGCTCAAACTCATATTCAGGAAAAACTACAAGGACTCACGAGCCTACAGTGTTTTAGAGACAACATAGATACCATAATGCAACCAGGATCTACCTAGGGCATCCATGTTCCGGTAAGCTCTACCACCAAGTTGTGACACTTCTAAAGCATCTATGATGGTTCTATGTCACAACCTAATGGGATCGATCCTATGGCAAAATAAAAAGACAACAAGGTACAAAAGTCAGGGTAGAATCCTAACCTATATGCTCAAGTTGATCCTCGGAAAAAAAATTCCACGGGCCATCGAAAATTACTCAAAACTCCAAAAGACTATCCCAATATCCGATCAAATCCCTCCTATGCAACTCCTAAATCACTCTAAATGGTTTTAGGTATAAAGAAAATGATAAGGGAGGCCAAAAAAGTGACAAAAAGAGGCCAAAAAGTTTATAAATAGAAGTTGGCAGCTCATTATCACCATTGCTGAGTTGGAAATTGACTCTGGAGCCAAAAGACCCCCTTTGTCAAAAGCAGTGATTCTGGGAGCTACAGTGGACGAAATGAACTTTTGTCTAGACCAAGTAAGTACAAACTCCCTTATCTTGCATTTTATGTCTTTATTTTTGCATTGGGTTTCATTTTTTAGGGGGGCATCGACTTTTAATAGGTCGGCCCTAGGCCCACGCGGGCTGTCTATGGACAGGCCACATGTACACTCGGGTAGAGTAAACTCTGAACGTATGTACATGCGACTGTCACCATTACATCACGTGTGGACCCCCTTATGGAATGAAAAAGGGATAAACAGCAAGGGTTAACCCTCCTGAAACTTGGTGTTTTGCAAGATGTATGTCCATTGGAGAGAAAGAGAGCATGAAGAGGTGAATGAGTTGGTCAAGGAAGACCCCAATGTTGTGGATACTTTGATGCAATGTGGGTTACTCAAGTTTTTCCTATGTCCCTTCATGCGGGCACAACCTAGGCTACTGAATGCCTTAGTTGACTACTGGCATTCGGATGCAAAGGCATTCATGTTAGAGGGGCAGTCACTGGTGCCCGTGGTCGAGGACATTTACTTTTTGACTGGCCTCTCTAGGAGAGGGGAACCAATAAATTTTAGGACTTTTCCTGCGGGGCCGCATAACATAGCGGAATCGATAGGCCTATACTGTGCAGCTAATACAGACCGCTCGAGCACGCAAGTGCCCATAAGAAATATCACTAACTTATCGCTATAGGCGATAGTATTACTTATTGGGCAAATTACTAGTTCTACAGCTCTACATCAAGCGTCCTGTGCATAGATGAACTGTGTAGTCCAGTGCTTAAATGCACAAGGTTTTGATTGGAGTACCACATTGCTTGAATGTATGAAAAGGCAGCTAACAAATTGTCATTTATGGACACATAGGAACTTCAGGTTTGGGACCATTCTATGTTCGTTCTTTTTTGAGAGAGTTCTGAGTTTTAGTCCTCGAGTAGTGGTACGAGGACATTAGGCCTCTCTTCCTGTTGTGTGTAGATGGGTAGTATTACTGTCGCGACAGGGTGGTGGAAGGACCAATGAGTCCTTCGATGATGAATTCTTTGTGTGGTTTTCACGACAGATCCCGGTTATAGAGGATTACCCTAATGCCGGGCTTGATTTTTCGAGAGACCCTGAGATACTAGTACCTCCTGGTGAGGAGCGAGGGGAGATGGGTAAGTCTCCACCTTTGTAGTTTTTTTTTTTTGTATATGTAATTTTTATGTTGTTTTGTTATATATATCATTTTTTTGTTATGCCAGAGTATTTGATGGATATGTGTTCATTGTGTGCAGATGTGGGACCAATGCGACCTGCTGACTATGCGAGAAAAAAGCGTCATCCTTGGCTAGGGGCCGCACCTACCACCACAGGGGGACCAGCAGTAGCAGGAGATCTTCCAGCCAGAGAGGCTAAGAGGGTATTGAGATGAGTCGAGCGTAACCTTACTGCACTCACTCACATGATCCCAATGGCAGAGATTGAGGACCTGCCACCATCTATGCAACCTCATGTAGTGGGGGCACCATGGACGTGGGTCCGGTTGTTTTGACGTTTAGCCAACGCTGTGGACTAGTATAACAGGGCCCACAGGCCCTAACTTTAGCTAGACATTTTGACATGCCACGAGCACTACTTGTATATATATTTTTTAGGGCGTAATCCTTGTGACTCGTTAGTAGTCCTATTTTTGAGGCACTTGCGTCCATCATTGTACTCTGGTTACTTTATGATATTATATATGGTTTTTTGGTCTTTTGTGTCTTATGGATCATGTGTGCAAAAATGTATTTACATGCTTACGTTAATGTTCTTTCATATGTGTGCAAGATGCCAATCTAAAATTTGATTAGCTAGAGTATCTGTAACTTGGTTTAATCTCCTAGGAACATCAAAATATGTAATATAATCAAAGTTTCATTCTAAGAGACGTACCCTAAGGAATCGTCAGTGTAAAGTTGGATCATGAACCTGGTATACTATGTTTAACTGAGACATAACTAGTTGAGCATCAAGACAGACCCGGAGATGAGAGATACCCGATGACAAAGCGTCACGAAGCAACTCAATAACTACACTATACTCGACAACATTATTTGTGGTGTCACCTAAGCATATACCTCTGGAAGATAATAACTGGCCTTGAGGTGTAAAGATTACCCAAGCTACGGAGGCAAGCCTCCGAGTGTGCCGACTAGAACCATCTGCATACCCAATGTACACCTCAGAATCACTTGACATCTGCCACAGTGACGAAAGATAATATCAACAACACGTCCATAACACTAAAATAAACTAAAAAGTAATAGTACAAAGACTATACATATGTTACAAAAAGTTACCCACAGTGACCTTCCTATGAGTAATTCTTCTTGAGGTAGAGCCCATTTCTAGGCTCTGCCAAAGCATTCCCTTCAAAATCAACCATACGATAAGTGCCCCTTTATAAAACCTCTTTTATGATGAAAGGTCTGAACCACATGGGTTTGAATTTTCCTACCCCCAGAGGGTCCTTATCTTGGTCATAGACCAAGACAAGGTCGCCTTTAGAGAAAATATGAGGACGAATGAACCTATCATACTGACACTTGACCTTATGTTTGTGAGCCTTGTTGGCCAAGGCCGCATCACGGCGCTGCTCATTGAGCTACTCAAGGTATACTAACTGTTCTTCAAGTGGAGAAGTGTCTGGCAGTAATTGTACTGCCAATTTTAGAGACGGGGTCTGACATTCGATGGGAAAGACTTCCTCCATCCCGTAAACGAGTTGAAAAGGTGAGAAACTGGTTGCAGTCTTAACAGATGTTTGGTAAGCCCATAATGCCGAGTATAACATCAAATGCCAATTTGACTTGGCTGAGTTGATAGTTCGATGTAGAATGGTCTTAAGAGTTTTGTTTACAGCTTCCACCTGCCCATTTGCTTGGGGGTAGTAGGGTGATGAATGTTATTTCCATAACCCAAGCTTTGATGTTAACTCGGTCATCATCTGGTTCTGAAAGTGACTTCCATGGTTAGTGACAATATCCCTCGGGACGTCGAACCTTGTTATTATCTGATTANGTATAACATCAAATGCCAATTTGACTTGGCTGAGTTGATAGTTCGATGTAGAATGGTCTTAAGAGTTTTGTTTACAGCTTCCACCTACCCATTTGCTTGGGGGTAGTAGGGTGATGAATGTTATTTCCATAACCCAAGATTTGATGTTAACTCGGTCATCATCTGGTTTTGAAAGTGACTTCCATGGTTAGTGACAATCTCCCTCGGGACGTCGAACCTTGTTATTATCTGATTAAATAAAAAGAGAGTTGCAGTCTCTCCATCATCTTTAAACGTTGGCATAGCTTTGACCCACTTTTTGAAGTAGTCTACAGCTACGATGATATAGCGGTGCCCCCTTGCTAAAGGAGGGTTGCAAGTAGTGTAATCAATCCCCCACNTGTGCCCTCATCTTCCGAGAGAAGATTTGGCATGGATGGCACTTCTTGACCAATTCGATACAATCTTTGATAAGTGTCGGCCAGAAGTAACCTACTCGTAGAATCTTTTGGGTTGTTTCCAACCCAGAAAAATGACTGCCACAAGCTCCGGTATGGAAATCATTAAGCATGATAAATTCTTCTTCGTAAGTGAGACATCAGCGTAGGATGCAGTCCACACCTCTCTAATACAATGTATCATCGAGTATGAGATAATTCTTAGCCTGATGGCATATACGTCGATGCTCATCACGAGAAGTAGAGGTGGGGCACTTCAAAGTCTGAAGATAGATAAGTATATCTCCGTACCAGGGATCCGAAGATGTGATCAAAAACATATCTCCCCGGATAGGTGATTCTTCAAGCACAACATCACCTGACTCAACCGAAAGTTCCGAAATAAGTTCTGCGAAGACCAGTGACTTTTTGGACTTTGCTGAAACGAAGTCTAGGTCAAACTCCTGGAGGATGACTATCCATCTACTGATTTTTCCACCTATTAACCATCGTGTCAACATGTACTGGAATGGATTCACAATAGCAATGACAGTGGTCTTACGAAACATAACATAATGACAGAACCATTGAACAGCATGAACTGCTGCCAACGCAAGTTTTTCGATGTGAGAATAATTGAGTTCTGGTCCTACGAGGCCTCGGCTCAGGTAATAGATCACGTATTCTGAGAACAAGTCATCTTCCTGAACTAAAACCATGCCAATGGATGATTCTATTGCAGCCAGATATAATAAGAAATCTTTTTTATAGTTAGGTGGCCGGATCAGAGGAGCAATTGTGAGGGCATGTTTCAATGCGTCGAAAGAGCATTGAGCAGCATCATCCCAGTAAAAGGGAACCTCTTTCTTTAGTAAGCGCATAAATCCCTTGGTGATCTCGGCATAGTTGGTGATGAAGCGTCGTAAAAAGTTTGCCTTGCCTTGTAGACTCTGAAGTTGAAGGATTGCGTGTGGGGGGGGCAACTGAATTATTGCCTCAACCTTGAGAGGATCAACCATGATCCCTGTTGTTGACACTATGAAACCTAACAATCATCCTGACGTTACGCAGAAGATGCACTTGTTTGGATTCAAGTGAATCTGAAAGTAGTGACAATGTTCGAAGATAAGTCAAAGGTGTGTGGGATGATCCATTCTCTTGCAAGATCGAGATGCTAAATCATCTAAGTAAGCCTCGACTATATGCTTGAGGTCATGGAAAGAAAAAGAAATGGCCCGTTGAAAGGTGGCTCTAGCATTTTTTAGACCAAAAGGCATATTACAATACGGGAATGTACCCCATGGATAGATGAATGTCGTTTTGTGTTGGTCTTCGGGTTTGATTTGTATTTGATTATATCCCGAAAAACCATCCATGAAAGAAAAGGCTTCGCAACTCGCACATTCATCAATGATCTGGTCGATGAACCTTGTGGGAAAATTATCTTTGGGACATGACTTTTTCAAATCACGGAAGTCGATACATACAAGAATCATTCCTTGTTTTTTATTGACCGGCACAGGATTTGACATCCATTGGGTCAAATGGATAGGATAGATAAACTCGACTTTTAGCAATTTCTCATCCTCAACCTTAATGGCTGCTGCTTTCTTGGAATTAACTAGATGAAGCTTCTGCAAAATAGGCTTAGCATCAGAATACGTTGTGATTTCATGTTCAACTATTTTTGGATCGATGCCTAGCATTTCCTCGTAAGATTAGGTGAAAACGTCACAGAATTCTTTAAAAAGATCCATGTAGATTTGAATCTCTTTGGGGGAGCAGTCAGCTCCGACGAAGACATTCTCCATGACGCCAGGGTTTCAGGAGATATTGATCATTAATTTTTCAGTGATAGTTGCCATATTACCCTCAGCATAAACCTCATGTGTAGCTAAGGGATTAATAGGACAAGACCGATCTCCCGTCATAGTCACAGTGAATTCTCCCGCTTCAATTTGGCTTAACTCTGGGAGGAAGTATGATCTGTGATAAAGATCTTCCCAGGGTTTATTCGGACTGGTCATTTCTTCAATTATTGCTTCATCAGAGGGAAAGATTAAGTCTAATGAATCGGTGTGAGTGAGAGAACTCTGAGCCCAAATAGGCTCTAGTAGTGGATCGAACTCTTGTGCAGAAGCTAGATCAGTGTGGGATGAAGTTTGTTGGACTAAAGAGTACGCTACTTTAGCTACGGACAAGGGCATGGACATACCCAGGTGCCCTGTCCCATCCATCGTGGCCGATGGGAAAGGAAGTATCCATGGATCGTCAAAGTAAGTCGTGCAGAACGATGAAACTTGAAAAATATCAACCTTATGGTGATTGGATATAAACTTGATATCGCCTTGAGGGGGCGGGTAATCGAAGGTACACATCAAAGATGGGCACAAACCAACCCCTACGTTGACGACACCTGGTTGATTATTATCAATCATTGGGACCGTGGATGCCCCCAATGCAGGGTCAGGTCTGGAGAAGGACAATTGATTGATGGTCACTATCCGGCCTTCGTGTGGAAACAACAAGACCCGGAAAACTGTAGCAACCATAGCTTGCATGGCATAAGTCCAACTCCTTCCTAACAAGAGGTTATAGTCAAGGGGAGTGTCGACTACCTCTACCTCGACACACATGGTCTTCCCTCCTAACTGCACAGGGAAAGACGGAACGATACCATGTGGTCGAAACGAATGACAGTTGAAAGTAGTGAGGAGAGTAGGTGACGGAGACAAAATGGGCTGGCCAACGGCCTTCTAATATGCCAATGACATAATGCATGTCGAGGCGCCCTCATCAACCACCGTGCGGAAGATATTCTGAGTAAAATTTTTTGTGGGATAAGCCACTACTATCTGAAACGCTACGTGGTAAGGTAGGCGAGGTTTTAAGTCGGTTGTATCCAGCATGATTGTACCCGGATTACAAGTCTCGGTAAATCCTAAAGCGGTTAACAAGGCTTTCCTCTAGGAAGGGAAACATTAGAGGACCTCCAAAGCAAACATCACACAAGGGGTTTGTGATAAATCTTCCACCACATAGTAGTTCTGGGTGGCCCTTGCGTTTGGGTTATGAGAATCTTTTTTGAATGCGCCTTTGGGAATGTGTGTTCTTGTTTCACCCAACGTCTTCTCAATCTGTAGAGGAAGAGATGGGAGTTCAGCTTCTTTACCCTTCTCAGAAGTGCTTGGTTTACTATAGTCATGCACTCTAGTCGATATAAAAGAATCACCCCTCACCATATATGCGTTCGCGGATGCGGGGTTGTTCACTGGCGGAGAGGGTTCTTGGCTACCCCCTTCCATGCTTGCAGAGGCTTGGGTTAGATTTTGCCCATGTTGAAATGGATTGATCAACACAGTCGGTTGTTACTGCGTCACAAATTTTTGGGCTTCTGCAAGATGAGGACATAGATGGGTCGGGTGGTCTTCCACGCACAAGTTTCATGGATACCTCACCTTCTGTTTTTCAGTGTTGTCCCTGCTAGCATTAGCGGTAGGTTTTTTATCCCCCTTACTCTTCTTTCGTTGTTTTTTCTTTCCTTCAGGCTATTGGGTGGCCTTTGGGTTAGTCGATTGCACTATGTGTACCTCCGACGTTTTGGTAGGGGGAGCAACCAAAGTAGTAGTTTGGCTGGCCACTGTGTGTTGTATAGATAATTGCTGCAACTGCTTCGTCAATTTCTCAACGAGCTTTGTTTGTGCTAAACCAACAATACCATCGACATGTGGTCCAGCTCTCTGTCTAGTTTTATCAAGTATTGAGCATGGCACATCTGGAAAGATGTTGTATAATAAACCAGACTGAGAATAGATGAGATCAAATTGTTGAGCTCTCATGATGATGTCGTCTTCAGAGAATACTCCTGACGTTGCAACATCTTTGGATAACTGCGAGACCAAAGACTTAAGGAACCACTCAAGCAGGAATGTTGGTGGGACTGACACCTTAATTAAACTCTTCCGGCGTCTCCATTCTCGGATGTGATCAGAGATATGGTATGTTGTTGTCTGTTCGAAATTGGCCAACAGCTCTGTGCCAGCGTTGTATCTCACAGGTAACTGGAAATGGTTTAGGAAATCCATTGCCAGTTCTTTGAAGGAAGAGTATCTTGAGAAATCGAACTCAATATACCATTTCGCGGCACTCCCAATGAGAGTACATTGAAACAATCGCAATTGTACGGAGTCATCTTTCAATGAGTTAGATGAGCACCAAAGATGGAAGGTAGTCACATGATCTCCTGGATATTCGTTAGGCCTGGCTTCGAACTTTGGGATGTTCGAAGGAAATTTCGTCGGCATAGGAGGCCAACATGGATCGTGACAGATAGGGTCATTCAACAACCTTGTCAAATCTGGCAAGTGCAAAGTCGCCAACAAAGGTAGTTTGGGTTGTTGGTGATAACCTGGGAAAAAGGGGCCTGGAGTTTTACTGGCACTAGGCTGCCAAGAAAAGTTCGGCTACTGGCCCAGATTCTGGTAGAAACCATGGCCCTCGCCATCATATTGATTTTGCGTATGTGGAGACATCATCAGCTGATTTCCAAAATAGGAAATAGATGGTTGGGCATGCATTACATTTGAAGGACTTTGGGAAGGGTTTCCCCATGTTGGTCTCGTGGGTATAGGCATAGTAGTTTGTCCAGGGTTCCATTGATTGTGGAAAGAATTACCCCAGATCGGAATTCTGAACGAGGGAACGGATCCCTGCCAATAATTCCAAGGCCCTGATGCGGAAGAAGTTCCTAGGTTTGCCCCCTGTGCAGGAATAGTACCCTGCATAGGAATAGGTTGTCCAAAATTGGGATTGCCCCCAGTCGGGATGGTGACTGACGAGAAGGCATTACCAAACGTTCCGATCAAAGAAAATGGTGTCGAACCTACCATTATATTATGCGAAGGTAGTCCTTGACTCCCCGATCCAAATAAACTATGGTGTGTAGGTTGCCCAGCGGATTGTTGATGCGAGCCACCGAGTGAAGGGGTCAAAAGAGGTATATGACCTCCTCTGTAAGGGAAAGCATTAAAAGGAGTAGGAGTGTCCCCCATGTGACCTTGCAGAGGAGCGCTAGAGATCCCTACCCATAGACCTAAAGTCTGTAAAGTGGAGTAGGAAAGTACAGGACTTGTACCCAAACTAGGCATCTCATATGAGAACAGAGGGCCTATCACATTTGGTGTGAAAGGGGTTGTGGCTACCGCCAAAGACGGGATCAGACCACTGTGCGATGTAAAGGCGGTCGAGACCATGGTGGCTCGGATTGGTGATGGTAGGTTAGGAGGTGAAAACTCTCCTGTGGTGAAAACCATAGTGGGAATTGAAAAATTCCCAGAAGGAGTAACAACATTTTTTTCCATTGCTGTGTGCGACACTGTCTGGCACTCATAAAATTGAATTGGTATGATGAAAAGTGCCAAGAAATCAGTGGTTGGGGTTTCAACCGGGCCAAGAGAGTTTGCTCCAAGGTCCAAAACAGTCGATTCCTCCGAATGTTGGTTCGGCACAATTTCTTGTGACCCGGTCGCTTCAAAAGACCCTTGTTGGTCTAGCTTTCACCTTAATGGTGGCAGGGGTGGCTCCAGTGTAACCGGCAGCAGGCCAAGAATCCTTCATGACCGGCAGATCTCGTGATCCTCCACTATGTGAGAAGATCAAAGACACTCTAGGGTAGTCTAAACGTTCAAAAGTAACACACACTAAAAAAATTCCCTATAAGATAAGACAAGCAAACACTAAATTAATTGGAAGAACAATTACAACAACCAACACTAAAGCAACTTACCGGTGCAAGTGCAACTCGAAAATGGAAGCACCCTTCGGGTATACTCTACAAAGTGTGGCCCGATGTCTTTCCTAGGTACCGCTGTATACCCCCGCAGTCACCTATGTATGTCCCTAAAAAAGATAGGCAACTAGGTTGCCAGAGCGCGAACAGTCACCAGGCGGGTACAGTCGAAAGTCGAGTAGACCACACTGAGAAGGGTATCAAGCCTGAAACCTGTCAAGGGTATCGAAAGCAAGTGGTTTAGAAGACAACTGAGGACCTTGAACAGATTCGAGACCCACAAAGCCCTATGGCAAATGCAATCGACGGAATCCCAAAACAATCCCTCTATATGTGTTCTCCACTACGATTGGTCCAGCTTTGGAGGGGTTATCTCCGCTACCTTTCTGCACGCGACCTCGTGTTTATCCCCTGTGTTAGAGGGGGGTCCTAGATAACTTTCACAGTACTGGACTTAGACACTCCCTAACTCAGACTCCAATGTTTGATTGTAATGGCCTTGAAGAGTTTCCTCTCCAATCTAATCCAAGGCCCTAATCTTGAACTAGTTGGTTGAGCCTACAAACATAAAAGTCTAATAAATTTTAGATTTAGCATTAATTTTATGTCTTTGTCTTATGTTAATGGGTATGAAAATGAAACTGATGATGTGTAAAAGATGAAAGAAAAAATGAATAAAAAGCTGGAAACAAAAACTTTCACTTAATGCAAAATTTCAACAACTTTTCAAAATAATTTTTTTTTTAATTTTCTAAGATTTTGGACAGGAAACTCAAAAGGAATTTCACTCGACTATGAGCTACTTATGATCTAAGTAAACTGCAAAAACTTATGAAATAAAAAACTTTTCCCTGGCTAATAATGCAGAATCACACTCTTCAACCAAACAAGAAAATGAAAGAGATTTTTTTTTATTTATTTAAATGTTGATAAAGAAAAAAAGGAAAAATACCAACAAGTAAAGAACCAAGAAAAACAATTATGGCCTAATCGTAGATCGAAAAGAATCAGTTCAAGAAATCACACACTAGCAACTTAAAAAATAACTCTCACACTTGTCTAAAAACCCTAAACAATTATTTTTTATGACAACTTTTAAATGAGAAAAAGCAAGCTAAGGATAAGATTAATCCTAAGCTACTGACTGCTAAGACAGAGATTCAAAAAACCTAAGAGGTATAATTCTCATCAAGGGGAAGGATGATTGCCTTACCCTCAACCAAAACTATCCTGCACAAGCACACTACTAATAATCCAATAGCAAGCATGTGAACACGAGCTGTATAGAGCCAGAGGGCATGTACACGCGGGTTGACCTTCTACAGGCCGCCTGTATCTCTAAAACTCTAAAAAAAATAACAATAGACAATCCAAACCAGGAAGAGACCACTGATATTGAGAACCAGGATCTCTTGAAGCCTTGGACACTCTCTTTAACAGAAAAAGAAAACAATGTAAGGAAAAAATTCGTAAAACAAACCAATCTGAGACAAGACTGCAAACAACCAAGACTTAGAAAGAATTCCAGAAAACCCCTGAGAATATCTAATTCTGACAGGGAAGAGGATGACTGCCTCAAAAATTTTCTGAAATCTACACGCTACTACTACTTCTTCAGCTAGCATTTACACGCGGGCAGTAAGAGAGTAGGGCGCGGGTACACACGTGCAGACCTTATACAGGCTGCGTGTACCTCTGTGGGTCTCAAAAAAACACAGTCAAGCAAATAACAGAGATAGCTGGTATGGGAAACCAAACTCTCTGCTATCTCAGACTTTGCAGAAACTAAAAAACAAGCAAGAAAACCAGTCTTTTAAAACTACCCAAAAAATAAAATTCCAGGAACCCTAGAGACTTCCCCAGTATGGTCACCAATTCTGTTGTGAGGGAAATCCCCTTATGAACTAGAAAATAGGGTTATCTTATGCATGCAGATATGACCAAAAGAAATATACTTTCAACCTTCGTCCCCAAACTTAAACCCCATTCATTTTCAGCAAATACATGGTTTATACCAACATACCTTGTTCCGGATGTTCGATGTCGATCCTCCTTCATGCTTGATCACTTGTTGGCAGCTATCCTCTCAAGATTGACCTATGTACAAAACAAGCAACAAACTACACATGCATTTTACCTATAGACTAATGGGTTAGAGATTCAAACATATATTTATTGAACTATGAAGAACTCATATAGAGGGATGGGAAAAGCATTTCTTTATTATTAACTTTAATGAATCAACTTATAATGTCGATATCGGCCACTGTTCCGCGAATCCTGATCTTGGGCTCCTCTTCAAATGTCCTCCAACTTCTTTTCTTTGTATCTCTTCTTGCAGAAGGACAAGTAAAGGGTTGGGACAATGGGAATATGCAATTGGGTAGAGTTTCTTTACTCTATTTCTCCTCCTCCAAATGGGACCCCTAGCCCTTCTTTTATAGGCTAGAAGAAGCTAGGTATTTGGATGAACCCTCGGCCATGCATGGCCAGGAGTTTCAGTTAACTCACCCAAATTTGTGTGTTTCGTTGGCAACTTTCCTTTTTTCATGCTTTTGTCGGTCCACACGGGTTGTTTTAGGTCAGCTAGTGTGTACACGCGTGTAGTAATGGAGTAGGGTGTGTGGGCCCTTATAAAATAGGTTTTTTAAAGAGTTGTTCAGCAGTGCTTTGGCAAAAAAGGGATCTGAGATGGCCTGATGCCAGGTAAGCATGTATGATGCAATTTAGGGTTATAACAAGGGGGGTCCCTGACGCAAGCGCGCCACCCAGGGCACATCCGCTCCCACGGGATCTTCTTCTTTCCTCAGCCCGAAGAAAACCAAGGTTCTTCTAATTCCCTATCGGGAAATCTAGACCCACAGTTCTCTTCGCACGATCCCCCTTTCTTGACTTATCGGGGAATTGAAACTCGTGACTTCGCGAGTTCAAAGGTCGAGCATTGGGTTCTCGAATCCCCGAGACCCGATATGTCATTCAGCATTGATTTCCTCTTTCCTCTATCAGGACTTCGGCTCTATCACTATCTCGCTACTCGCAATACCAAGCACTCAGTTTTCCAACCCCCGATACCCGATGCGTTGAAAGGTCGATGCAAATGTGAGTTGACTTTTCAACAGTCTCGTCACCTCGTCGAGAATTCGGGGTTCGCGATCTCGCGAATAATCCAACGGTCCTCCTACAACCCAGATCCAATGGCTATCCTTCTTCTCACTCCTCGCGTCTTCGCGACTTTGGAGAACCCAATGTTTGGGCTCTCAATCTGCGAACTCCCGAGTTCGCGAGGTCTCTCGATCTCCACCACCTTTCCTCCACTCGTGACTTAGCTATGGCCCCACACAGTTACGTAGCTGTCGGGATATCGCGTCTCGCAATATCGCAATTCCCATCGCTAAATCTTCAACTTCTTTCTCACGAAATCCTGATCGGCGATGCCTCGATGTGACGTCATCTAGGACCCACAACACAGAGCTTTCGCCCTTTCACCAGTCGCGAAGTTGAATTCCTTCCTCTTCCAAACTTTGATGTCGAGTTCCCAATGTGGGTAATCTCGTGACACACGTCCTCCAAAATGAACGGTTCTGAATTCGTCGGGATATCGCTACTCGCGATATTGCAATTCTTGTTGCACAAATTTGGAGCTTCGACTCACGAATCCCCGTACACGATGTCACGTGTAGATATGATGACTCTCGTGGTCCTGATCAATGGCTCTGCCCCTCCTGAGCTTCGAACCTCTACACGCTTGCACTGATAACTTCCCTGCACCTCCGCAGGATCTAACGGCCCTCGGAACTTCGTGAAATCTCCTCAGAGGATTTCGACTGTTCGTTCTTCCTTATACAATCCACGGAATGACGAAGGGTCTCTCCATGAGACTCATTCACTTACTCGCCAACCTGTGACACTTCCCTCAGATTTTCAATAACAACTTCTCACGCTTATCCTTCAGTGAGTTTGAAGGCCTGTTCCTCCTGAGCTTTTCCACAACCTTAAGTTCTTAAGGAAAACTCCTTGCTCGCACTCCTTGCGGAAAACCTTCAATCACGGCTAAGTGTTGAAGTCTTCGACTCTGCGCACACCTTGCAGCAGCAGTCCTTCAATACGTCGCTCAGTTTCACGAGTGAGACTCTCCTTAGCCTACGCACTCCTTGCACGGCTCATATAACCAAATCCCACTTTTGGGTGAATGAGAACAAGAGCTAGCTATCTGAGCCTTCTGTCAACGCACTCCTTGCGGACGACTTCAACTACACTCCTTGCAGAAATCCTTGCTCAGATAGAGAACACAATTGTAACTCATTCCACTTCCTCTCAGATTTCAATCTCAACACATGAAATCATATACACAGCATAATAGCAATGCATAACAGGAATTAAATACTCATGAGCATAGCATTCAACACACATACACAGAGAATAACACAACAGCCATGAATCTGAATCAACCTTTTCTATTAATTCAAGATCTATACATGGATGTTCTTATACAGTTCTCTGCTTCTCTCCTATGCTCTGGATTCTTCTAACTATTTTTAAACTATGTTACAATACACAATGAGGGTATCTATATTCGTTTTTCCCTCTTTTCTTCTAGAACTGTCTAATCTAGAAAAATCCTATCTTCCTGCATTAACTACTATAAATGCCTCCATCTACTTCAGATGAGAGCGTATGGCTCGAGCTCTGATTACATTTTACCAAGGCACCTTCATTAAATGATCTCATTTATGCTTGGCGCATCAACTTCAAAAGAAAATTCAAAAAAATTGTGCTGGCACTTGTCCAGCTGTCCATTGCATTCCGCGCTGGCTCGCTTGATGTGAGGGATGCTCCTGCATCAATCCCAGATAAATTTCACGTCATTGGACTTTTAACACTCCCTAGCTCTAACTCTAATGTATGTTTAAAATCCTTGAAGATTTTCCTCTCCAACCTAATTCAAGGCTCTAACCCTAAACTAGTTGCTTGACCCTGCAAACATAAAAGTCTAGTTAATTTTAAAATTAGAGTTCATTTTAAATGGCTTGTTTTAACTCAAAGGATATGGCAACAAAACTAGTAATGTGTATGAGAGATGAAAAGAGGAGAAAGAAATGAAACTCTGAAAGCAAAATTACTTCTAGTCAACAATAAATATTTACAACCTGCTCTTTGTAACCAACTTTTTCATAACTAACTTTTTCAAGATCTTTAAAAAGAAGACCTAAAACGAAATTTTGMTCGACTATGAGMTACTTAAGTTCTAAGAAATCAGTAAAGAACTTTAAAAATGAACTCTTTTTCCTTTCAAGTAAGATAACTAACTCCAACTAATTTACCAAACTAAGAATGAAAATTCTTTTTTTTTTTTTGAAAATGCTTCAAATAGGAAAAACTTGAAACAACTCTTGTTTTTCTCTTTTCTTTAAAGCAAATAAAAGGGGGAAAATAGATACAAGACAAGACTGAAAATGACCTTTGGCCCTCTATGGATCACAGGGAGTCACTAAAGACACCAAACAGGCTGATCAACAAACTCAAAGACTCGCCTAAAACACTTTCAGAAGTAAACACAAGAAATCTTCAAAAAGACAAGCAAATTGACATCCAACCCAAGCTATGACTTTAAAAACAGAGACACTGAACTCTATCAAGAAACCCTGAGAAGTAAAACCTCAATCAGGAAAGAGGTTGGTTTCCTCTTTTTCAAAAACATTTTCTTGAAACAGGTACGCTATTGTTGTTTCAGCAGCTTGCGTATGTACGCAGGTTGTTTTCTAGACAGGGCATGTATGTACATGGCTTGACCCACTATAGGGCGCGTACACCTTTGTATTTCCTCAAAAAATAAATAAACAGACTGACTGACAGGGCAGGGAGAATAGGTATGGCACCAAAAAGTGACCAAAATCCCTTAAAAGACTCAGCAGACTCAATAGAAACTCGAAAGGTACAAAAACCAATCAAACACCCAAAAAGTAAAATTCCCTAAAACCCCAGAGGCTTCCCTAGTATGATCACCATTTCTTCTAGCGAAAAAAACCCCCCTTAAGAATACACTAGGGTTCAGAATGTAGGCAGATCATAACTGTATAAAATTCAACTACTTATCTAACTACCCCAAAGATACCCAAGACTCATACAAGAAAAAAAAAGATGAGAAAAATCGGGTAACTATACCTCTACTCTGTGTTCGGTGATTATCCTCTCGTGCTTGAAAACTTCATTGACTACAAACCTCCTCCCAAGGCTGGCCTGCATTCAAAGACAGACAAACAGAAAGCTACAATCATGTAATTCATCTACAAATAAGGGTTAGATGTCAGAATATCAAAACATAAACCATTAATAACATTCAGTACACCATGATTTGGGATAGGAAAAGTACTTCTTTTATTGATAACTCAATGATTATACCTTTTACAACCAAATCCAACTACTTCTCCATGAACCTGGTCCAAACTCCTCTTCACCAAGATCCAAGTGCACCTCTGTATATCTTCTCCTCTCAACCTTTAGATCTCTTCTTGGGAAGTGAATGGGTTCTGATGGAGGAAGAAGGGAAAATTGGGGAATACTGAGGCAATTCTCACAAAAGGGGTTGCAATTACTTGGGGCAAGGAGGAGATGTGAAACAGGTAGAGTTTCATTGTTCTTATGTCTATATGTGGAATGATACCCCAACACCTCATTTTATATGACAAAAGGATGGCTATTCAATTGGGTGACAGGCTATAGGTAGTGCATTAGTTGGGAAACTACCCAATAGCCCATAATCTCAACGAATTCCTTGCAACTTTTTATGTTTTTCAACTTTTTCAAGTATACGCGGGTTGTAGTGGTGCAGCATGCGTACGTATGCATGTTGTAGTGGTGTAGCAAGCGTATGTACGTGGGAAGTATTGATGCAGGGCGCGTACATCTTCAAAAAATGGGCTTTTTAGAAGAAAAACTCAGTGGTAGCTTGGAAAACAAATGCAAGTAAGAGGGCCAAAGGCCAGGTATGCATGTGTAGAGAAATTTAGGGTTATAACAAGGACAGTGGACTGCTAAAATTTTTGGATAGCAAATTATTTTTGGATATTGTGGATATATACATGTTGTGATATAATTTGAAATATCTCTGATATTTAAATTTCAAATTATGGAAATGATTATGGAAGTAACAAGGAGGGATTGGCTTGATTGATTGTCTAGGTATGTTTATTTTTGTTAAGAAATTAAAGGGAGTCACAAGGGGTCCCACCTACTAGTTATTATTTAATAAAATACCCTTATAATTATTATTACTATTATTAATTCTTCCTCTAAACTAAAATTTAGTTGAGTTTTAGTTAACTTAACTAAATGAGGTAGTTTAAGTGCTTCAACTAATTTGAAATGCATAAAATCCAAATGAAAAGGAAAAACAAGAGGAGAATAGAATGAGAAAGCATACCAAGGTTTGCTCTTGAGTTTTATTGAGATAGTTCAGTTTTCATTCATTCTTCAATTCATTAAAAGGCTAATTCTCTTTTATGACAGCAAGTTCCTATTGTAGACAGCAAGGTTCAAGGTTGAACCATATCATTCAAATGCTTGTTTCAGATATGTTGATCTATCTTTGATAGTTTGTGTAGAATTGTATGTTTATGAATTAAATTCCATGACTGATAAAGGATATTTTGCAAAGTCAAGTGGGCAGTAGTCTATGGCAAGCTGATCCAGATTTTAAAATTCAGCTTTTACTTCTTGTCAGAGTCCTTTTGTATGGTTTTCATCAAGGATATCTAAGTTTGACCTTGGTTCATGCCCCCCATAGGGATTTTTGTAAAGAAAACAATTATTTTGATTTCTTGGAATGAAATAAAGTGATTGCTATTATGTCTCATCTATGTTAATATGTGGCTTGGTATTTTTTCTTTGATCTCCACATTTACTTTTGCAATCTGTTATATTCAGAAAATTATATAAAAATTTTATATTTTGCAGCAATCTTTTATTTTAAAAATCATCCTAAGCCCTTGTAACTAATACTTGTGGATTGGGAAACACTTTTTGAGGCTATAAACATAGGGTAATATTCCTGGATATCTTTCCTTATCCAAGCAATATTCAAAAATGTTTGAGTAAGATAAATTCATATATTTTCCTCAACAATTTTGAGCTTACTAGAAATCTAAACCATCTTGATGACAACAGGGTCTTATTGAAGGTAGCATGATTCAAAACTGGATCATATCTTTCAACAACTTTTTTCTAAAGGTGTATAATTTATCTTTGGAAGTCTGTGTGTTCTTGTTTATTTATGGATTAGATTTCATCACTGATAAAGAATATTTTGCAGAACCAAGTGACAACATTTTTATGCCAAGATGATACAGATCTTTAGCTTCAGTTTTCTTTGGTTGTTAGATTATTTTTGTATGGTTCCCATCAAAAACTTCTAAATTTGACTTTGGTCCCACCCTCGTAGGGGTTTGTAAAGAGAGTTTTGCTTTGTATCTCAAAATGAAGTTAATATAAGAATCATATTTCTGATTTCAGTCTCACATGTGTATCTTAATGATTTTGTTCAGATTTTACTTTTATTCTTATTTCTTATTCATGTACATACTTATGTATATCTCTTCTTCTTCTTCTTTTCACAGTTACATATAACACATAAAAGCATCCTTAATCCCTAGTACATATTACCTATGGATTAAGAGATTGTTTTGAATTAAAGGCTATAAACTCTGGGTAACATTCCCAACTAACTTTCCTTAGCCTAGCAAGATATGAAAATGATTGAGTAAGCTTCTTCATACCTTTTCCTCAACATTTATTTGGTGACCATACTGGGGATATTTTCCATATCTCTCTGGTTGATTGTATCACGATTATGTTTAATTTTTTTATTTTTTATGATTACTCTTTGACTAGTTTTCTCCAAGGTGGTACTTGTTACGAGACAACCCAATATTGGAAACGGTCTTGATGACCAAACCAACATTACATTGACTTTATTCAAAACTATTTTAGAAACTTATAGTACTTGTGATGAACTTGAACACTCTTGGGAAGTAATTGAAAGGGACATAAATATCCATGAATGTTGGGAAGCCAGGAAAAGGCAACAAAAAAATCAACAATAACATTTCCTCTTACTTGTTTTAATATTTTTTGTTTCATGTTCTCTAGTTCTCATATTTCTCGAAGAAGAAGAGGATTGTCCCCTAAAGTTACTCCTATTTCTGAAATAGGAAGGAGAAAATTTGTTTTACAAACAAAACACAGTTCTCTTAGGTGAACCTTATCTGATTCTTCTAGTTCATCTTCATCTCCCATACCTATCACCTTCAATATGACGTCTT
>JASDQU010589225.1:18224-37623 GCA_032191745.1 Picea mariana | reverse complement strand
TCTTCTGTCAAAAGGAAGCTCGGGCCCCCTGGTCTGCCAAACCCTACGGTACTTTGGGCTGACGTTCTGCAGCTAGACCATGCTCCCATTCATGGGGGTGGTTGGTAATTCAACCACCGGTCCTTTCTTCATTAACTGATTTCTCTCCTTGGGATCCGAAGGAGGTTGTCATCCTCATCAAGGGAAATTTGGGGTTATTTGATATAATGAACCCTCTCTTATAGTTTTCACATCCTTCCTCTAGTGATATCATGGCCAATACTTTCAAGGTTTCACCCCCACAGTCAGTTATTGGCAACTCAAGAAATAATACATTTACATTGTCCTCATGCATTAGCATGGTAATTCCTATTTTATAATTAATTACAAATTGGGGGAAACATGGTGTTACAATGAAAGTTTTTTGTATTATTATGGTGTGATTGACTTTGACTATTTTTAAATGACCACGCTAATCATTGATCTTATGAAGTTAGTTAGCTTTCACTATGTCATGGGTTAGGGGTATTTATATAGTATTTTTATTTGGTGAAAATTGTTTATAAATTTGGTAGAAATTTTGTCAGAAGTTAGATTTTTACTTCTTTTTTGGGAACTTTGTCCATAGAACTTTACCTAAAGGTTTTGGCCCATTTTAAGATAACCTAAATTGTTAGATTTCCAAAAAATAAAGAAAGGATGAAATTTTACCTAGTTTAAAAATCTAYTCTCACTAGAAATGAGGCAATTTGAATGCCCCTTATCAAATGTCTTCCATTTGACCATTTCTCATAATGTCTTCTCTTTTGTAGTGGTCATTCATATAGATTTAAAAATATTATTTAGTAAAAAAAATTCAAAAGAAAATTTTGTAGAAAAATTTAAGGGATGTTTTTCATATTTGTTTATATCATTTTTTTCTTCCTTTTTTAATTTTCTTTCTTTAATAAATATTGTTACATCCTTTAGTTTTTGGTCGAAGTTGAGGTCTTATTCCCCCAAATCCCTTTACTAAAATCAAGCTTTTAGATTTAGAGTTAATATATTATCACTCTTGAGACATATCACTTTGAGGATTCCCAAGTAAAATGCGTTTAAAGCGCCATCCATTAGGTATCGAACTTTTGTTAATGATAAAAAACTCCCATTAATTAACTGTTGAACCACAACTTAGTGGACTAAATGACATTCTTAGTAAATTTATTGATATAAACTACTACGCTTCATTTCAAAAGATTTGAACCAAATAGGTATTTGACACTAAATAATTGTCAAATAACATTAATAACAAATAATTTAACTCATCAATTTAACTAACATATATTTATTTTATCTCTAATTCTATAAACTTTAATATTTAAATTCTCGAAATTCTTTTTAATGTATTACTTGTTTTAAATCATTTTAAACTTTTCGTTTCCTCATTTATGTATATTATTTACCATCCCATTCAAATAGATATTGATATTAATTAATTAAGAAATACTCTACTATTTAACCCCTTCGTAAAATATGTATCATTTTCCTTCCAAATATTTTAGGAGTATCACCGAGTATAGATTTAGAATAACGCTCAAGGAAAGGATGTTCCGGTGGAAGTGTTCTAATAGAAAAGGAAAAGGAATTAAAACATCCATACCAATAAATAGGGTTTGTTAGTAGTATTTTTATAATTATTGTTATTTTAAATAGAAAAGTAATTTGAAATATTTTAGTAATAAAAAATAGTTTTAATAAATAATATTGTGTTTAAATGTTATTGTATTCCATCGGAAAAAAGATGGGTGACTATGGAGAAAAATTCAAGCTAGGGTTTAATAGTCGTAGTCTCAGCATCGACTAGCATGGTTACCAAAGGGGGAGGGAATAGAACCCCCTCCTACAAGTAGGTAATGGTGGATAGAGGGAAAGGTCCAAGAGGCATCGGTTTCAAAGAACCTCTGACATGCACCTCAAGATCAGGATCGGAAAAGAATTAAGAGGGAAACCAAGAAAAAAGTGATCACATGGGGGAATAAGCCAAAGAAGCCCTGAACGGTGCGCAAGAAACGACGAACCCCAGTGGGGTAGATGGGCGCAACCCGTGTAAACCTAAAACAACATTGATACCCAAGGTTATACTGGAAGACCCCCAAACGCAACTCTTCCGGGATTAGATGAAGACACATGCACTGATATGCAAGTTCATGGGCCTGTGGCCCACAGAAAAAACGTCGCGCAACTGGATAAAATATCATTGGAAGCCAAGTGGAGAAGTGGAACTCCACCTGGGCTCGAAATAATTCTTCACAGCAGTCTTTATGAACCTGGAGGACAGGGATAAAGTCTTTGAGGGGGGGGGAGGGGGGCATATTTCCATTCTTCAGCGGGGCTCTACATGCGTCCATGGAAGGAAAACTTCTCCCCAGAGAAAGAAACCTTTAAAAATGTCCCAGTCAGGGTAAGGATTTACTCCTTACTGCTAGACTACTGGCTGTTGTCCACCTTCGAATCCATAGGGACCAAGCTCGAAAAATATGTCAAGACATCGGAAGCTACTCTAAAAGGCAAATATACATCCTATGCAAGGATCTGCATAGAGATGGATGTTTCGGAGGTGCTCCCGAAAGCCATAAGTTTGGGGTTTAGGGATGAGGAATGGATACAAAGCATAGACTACGATCAGATCCCGTTTCGATGCATAAAATGTCATGAACATGGACACCTACTAAGAGAATTCCCTCTCAATAAAAAACAAGAAACGGAAAACAACAAGCTACAAAAGGACGAGGACGGTTTTGTGAAGCCAAATCACAAAAGCAGAGGAAACAAAAGACAAGGCAACGCCCCAACATGTAGCAACCTGGAAGCCAGGATTAGAACAAAAGGAAGAGGCAAGCCCAACCAAGGGGAAGAAGGAGGAAAGGAAAAGATGAAAGCTAAGGAAGCGAGTGAACAAGCAACTCATGAGAACACATAAATTCCAAGCAACAAGGGAGAACAGGGAGGTAGCACAAGTCCCAGGTAAGGAGGAAACGAAGATGCCAACACCCCAATGCAGGAAGCAGACGAATATTCATAGATGACACCAAGCAAGGTAGGAACATAAGAGTTAGATCTCAGAGACATTGTGGAAAGGGAAGGAATAGATCTACCGAACATACTGGAGCAATGGAAAAGGTAGGGAGTAGACAATGTGCCAGCAGAGCAACTCGATCACATTCAATATATCTTCCTCCTAAGGGAGGAACCAAAATACAGAGGGATCAAGCACATGCATGGCGAGATAGGACACCTGGGGAATCAAAATAGGTGATGGATAGCCACAACACTCACCCAAGCAGGCAAGTAGGAAGAAAGGAAGAAAATCAAATAGTGTATCCCTACAAGAACTAGGATCCCTGTTGATAAACTCAGGTAAGATTAAAAAGCTCTTCCCCAACTCCCATCCACATGTTTAAATGAAGATTATAACGTGGAATATAAGAGGCCTAAACAACCCAAGAAAGCAAAGAATCCTTAAAAATAGACTGAGCAAGGAACAACCCGGCCTATGTTTCTGTTAGCAACATTACTTGCCTTCGGCATAGGGACATCCAGGTCCGCAGGTTGCATGAGAGGCGCCCAAGCGCAACACATAGAAGAGGTCCTTTTCAGACTTAAAATCAAGCGAGCGGGCACTTCATTCTTCTGCGGAAAGAATTCATCGACAGAGTAGAGCAACGGTTAATGGGTTGTTGCAGCCACCGAGTCGCGCTAAGTATGGCGCAAAAAAGCTTTCAAGGGGTGTCAATCGCGATTAGTATAAGCGCAGTAGTTATTTCTCGAACTCGGGGTTCGTGAGTTCGGAGGGCGGACTATGTCTTTTAAGTTGCGTGAGATTGCGAGATACGAAAAGTGCCTAGAGGGGCTCAACCTTCGCTGACCATCGCGTCTCGTGACTTCGCGAGGGGAGAATGCCAAAGTTCGATACTCCAGCTCATGAAGCCGCGAGTTGCGAGAGGCGTTAGTACTTGGGTTCTAGCCGACGGTTACATGTAGAGAGCGCTGACCAGAAAAGGGGCCCGACCCGTATCACCATCTCGGGGATTGGGAGTTTAGAAAAGGGAGCCAAGGGTCTTTGACCCACGAACTCGCGAATCGCGAAAGGAAAAGAACTTTTAATGACGGGCCCGCAGTATAACGAGGCAGTCTCAACCGTCCGTCCACAGGAGACACCTGGCGTGTGATTAGGCTCCTCGCCTATTCGCTCATCGCGACTCCAACGCACAAAAAGCAGCTCCTTCATATACCCGATGCGCGAGGTGCCGGGAGTGTCCAGGGCCCGGGCCCACGACATCGTCGGGAAAGATAACAGCCGTCAGAACTAGAGGGATGCATGGTGCTAGATTAAGCCATCTCGGCATTTCGCTCATCGCGATTTCAAGAAGCAAGGATTAGCTCCTCCCCATCTGCGAATGCTGAAAGCACCTTTGAGAGTAAGCACGGAGTCACAGCCCGTGGTCACTTGGGAAACAAAGAGAGCTGTGCAGGAAGGGCCAAAAGCATAGAATTCAGTTACAGAGGAGATCATCGCGACCTCCGGGCGCCATCAGATCCGATCTCAATCCTGTGTCTCGCTTGAAGTAAATGAAGGCATGAACGGGTGGTTGAAACCTCCCTTCATTCATTAAGTGTGAGATATGGAGGGTCTGGCAAGCGGTCTGCTCAAAGGGGTCCTATGTACTATTTTTTTCAATGAAGCCATGCTGAAGTCTTCGAAGAGACAGAGAAGTCTGCACACGCTAGCTCGGCACTTAATGGCTCAGCTACCCTCCTTACAGGAGCCATGCGCAGTTAAGGTGGCGCGTGAAGAAGGATTTCAGTATGAATTTGACTGAAAAGACACCGAGCCCTGGGTGACTGGGCACGCTTTTGTTAGGCGAATTTTCCTGAGTATATAGGCTCAGTTTTTGTATTTTGTAAGTATCGATGGTAGAGCGAAGCTCCCGATTGTAAAGTTCTAGCACAGACTCTAGTTCTCTGGTTATGCATTGGTGTGTAAGATTTCTTGTTTAATAACAGACAACCTTCCCACTCCATCTGGTTTTCATCTTATGCTAAGAGAGTTCGTGATCGACTGATTCGCAAGGATTATAGCAATTATGTTGTGATAAAGGATTTATTGTGGCATTGTTGTTTTCTCTGGTTTTCTACGTTTGAATGTAAGAAGATCTCACGTTTAGATGCCTTCTTCTACAGTCTGTTAGGAACCTGATGTTTACGACAGACCTCTTCTTTTCTCTTATACAAGTCTTCCCCCCTACTCACCCTTACTACAACTCACTCTCTGAAGTTATCTAAGACCTCACTTGCCCATGCATGCCTGGCCTAGTTGCGGAGTTAGAACCACATCGTTTTGAGTTAACTCCCATTTGATCACCCCATCAAAAAAATCGTGACATAAACTGATGGGCGTCGGGCTCTTCTCCTGTTGCAATCCAGGGGTGACATCTGACGCTAACATTTCTGGTACCGTTGCCGGGGACGAAGTTGAAAATTTTCCTCGGGATTGAATGACATTGAACCTTTGATTCTGAAGGTGCATAGGGTATCAGAGCCTTTGAAGATTGCTACTGTGCACCTGGCGACTCCATTGTGATGAGTCCGCTAGGGAGAACCTGCTCTATTAATTGTGGCTTTCAGAGGCAGACACACGTGGTCTCATCCACAGTTGCCTCTAGCTACACCCGAAACTGATCCAGAGGTGGTTCTCATAAAAGGAAAGGCCCCTGAAGAAGAAGCTTCCATCGCCGAAACAGGTAATTCGCCATCTCCTTCTGTAAAAACTCCATTTTCTCCTCCTCAGTTTCTTAATAGACCTCCTTCAGAGGTTTCCCGTTTCCTGAATTTTGTGAGTGTTCCTGCTGAGTTTTCCCCTCCTGGTCTAGGATCAGAGGGAGAAATCCTTGTCACTCCCCTCTCCTCCGAAGCTATACTTTGGAGTAGGCCCAGAACTGCAGAAGATTTCTCCACTCCTACACGAAGAGGAGAACCGGATGACTTGAGCTCATTAGCCTTCTCCTTAAATCCCCTTTTGTTTCCCACTCCACTTCGTGACTCATTCCCAGTAGCCCCTTCGCAAACCCCTTCTCCTCCAAGTTCTCCTCCACCTAATATCCCTATGGCTGGTGCTAATCCCCCTCTGAATAGAATGGATGCTATAGTCGATGCCAGATATGCTCCCTTAATCCTACCTCATCCTATGAATCCTCTCCCTGCTAGAGATTACTTGAAATATATGCCCAAGTTCACTGGGGAAGGAGATATAACTGCGGAAGAGCACTTGTCTGCCTTCTACAGTTATGCAGACAACCTGAACATTGAAAATGAAGATGTCTGGATGAGAGTCTTCGTCCAGAGGTTGGATGGTGAGGTGAGGAAGTGGTTTAGAGGATTGGCCCCCAGCATGGATGATTTTAAGGATGGAAATTTATTTTAAAATGTAGAAACCTTGGCGAATCTTACTAATCCTTTATATGCCAACTATAAATGTTTGGCAATATTTTTGTAAAAATATTCAAATTTCTAAGGATTTTATATAGTTTTTATAAAATTTTGGCGATTTTTAAGGTAAAATAATTTTATCCTATAGAATTTGGGCGAATCATTTTTAAAATAGTGAATCTTGTTTTTGGAAAAACCATGGAAAATTATCCCATGAGCGAAATTTAGCCCCTAAAATCATCTATGGCCCCCAGATCTATTGCCAGGATCGAAGCCTTGGATAGTGCTTTCCTGAGGCAGTGGGGTGATAGGAAGGATTTCATGTATTACATGACAGAGTTCGTGTCTTTGAAGAAGATGGATGGAGAGTCTATCTCCGTCTTCTCCAAAAGATTCAATAAGATGTATAAAAAAATCCCTGCCGAGATAAAGCCTTCAGAAGCCTCAACCAAGATTTCTTATGCTAGCGCATTTGGCCCCGATTTCTGTCTGTTATTGAGAGAAAGAAGAGCCACCTCCTTAGCTCAAATGAAATATGCGGCCATAGAAGTGGAATCCAATGTATTGGCGGCTGATAGATTGAGAAACAAGGCCGACGTAGATAGAAGAAAGGGGAGGTCGGAAGCCTCAACTTCTAGCCCATCGGTGCCCCACCCTCAAGTGGATGAACTGACCAAGATGGTGAAGTCTCTGTCTGTAGAGATGGAGAGAATGAAGGTGGAAGGGAGGCAATCATACAAGGGCCCTCAAAACGCCGAAAACAAAGGAGGTTTCAGGAGGCCAAACAATTTTACTCCCTCGAATGTGCAAAGAGAGAGGGGAAGAGACAGAGAAGACCAGAAAATTCAAGCCCCTTTTCAAAATAATTTTACGACTGAGGAAGAAGAAGGGGGAACAGATGAGCTTGATCCTGAAATCCACTGCTTCGAAGACACTCCTCCTTTTCCTCATCTCACTCAATCAACATACGAGGAGTCTCTCATGGACAATCAGCTAAATGAACTGAGCAAGGGAGACAAAGTTAGTGGCAGCCAAGACAGGTATAATCTGAGGTCTAAGAAAAAGACAGTAGCACCTAATGTTCCTGAGTAGTCCACTAGAACAGAGAAACCTGCTAATGAAGTAGCGAACAGTCACAGAGGTAAGAAGCCCCGACCCCTCTCTCCCATAGTCCAGATTCATGTTCCTGAAATAAGAGAAATCCCAAAGCTCACATCTTCTTTTAATTTTGAGCATGAAGTTCAAAAGATCAGAATCCCTGTGCCCTTGACCGAATTGATCAAACATGAAGGGTTCAAGAAACGCTTCAGATTTTACAGTCTGAGGTCTCATGCCTTCCCACAGACTCCATAAATCTCCAAGATGAAAAGCCAACAGTTGTCCTAGACCCCATGGTATAAGATAGAGATGACTCATCCCCCCCTTTCTACACATCCCTGAACATACATGATAAAGTGCTGCATAACTGCCTCATGGATTCAGGGGCTTCCCATAACCTTATGCCCAAAATAGTAATGGAAGAATTGGGACTGGAGGTGACGACAAATTATCATGATTTGTACTCTTTCAATTCAAGGAGAGTGCAATGTGTGGGAGTCATCAAAGACCTGGTGGTTTCCTTGTTTCAGCTGCCCATGAAGAGTGTGGTCATGGATATTGTGGTAGTTGATGTCCCCCTCAAGTTCGGTATGCTGTTGTCAAGATCTTGGATTAAAAATCTTGGAGGAACATTACAGATGGATCTCACGTATTCCACCATTCCAGTCTTCAGAGGGGAACAAAGGAGGTTATATAGGGAAGCTCAGCTGGCCTATATTGTTAGTGATGAAGCAAACCCCACCAATCACCCTATCTTTGCACTTGACATTGATTTGGGGTCTAGTTTATTGCAACTCACTGATGCTACTGAAGACCCTTTCCAAGTCAAAAAGCAACCTAGTATTAATTACCCGATTCCCCCTCCAACCATCTCTGTCTGGAAGATGTTTTTTGATGGAGCCTGTTCCAGGGAAGACACTGGTGCTGGGGTGTTTTTTGTGTCACCTTCTCAGGAGACCATGTCCCTGTCATATAAGATGGAATTTGAAACCACCAACAATGTGGCAGAGTATGAAGCCCTTGTTCTAGGATTGAGAGCTGCAAGGGAAATGGGAATTCAGGAGGTAGCAGTGTTCGAAGATGCAGAGTTGGTGGTCCAACAGATCAGAAACGCTTATCAGGCTAAGCACCCTCGACTCAGAAATTACAGAAATGAAGTATGGGACCTAATTGACAGTTTCTTCGCTGCCTTCAATATCTCTTTTATTCCAAGGGAGGATAATATTGTGGCCGATTCTTTAGCTGTTTCAACTAGCCAGTTCAAGGTCCCTCAGCCGTCTATGGCCAAATATGATGTTGAGATAAAATATAGGCCCTCTATACCAGACAATGTCAAGCATTGGAAGGTATTCGAAGATGATCTGGAAATCAAGAAATTTCTCCAATCTATTGATGAATTTTCTTCGTTGCACATTGATCAGGATCCTGATGCAGAAGATATCCCTCAACCTAAGGTGTTTTTAAATAAAATTGCTAACCACCAGATCATTCAACTACTTAGCAATCACATTCCAAGGGGACTAATTCCTTTAGAAAGATTGTTCGATGGGAATGATGTGGCAGTGAAGGGTAGAGTTTCAGATGAAGATGTTGATACAGCCGAGTGCAACATTGGCACACTAGAGGAGCCTAAGTATGTCAAGCTGTCAAGGAGTTTGACCACAGAACAAAGGACCGAATATACTGAGTTGCTGAGAGAATTTGTTGATGTGTTTGCATGGACTTACGAAGATCTCAAGACGTATGACACATCCATCACTGAACACAAGATCCCACTGAAGGAAGGGGCTAAGCCGTTCAGGCAGAAGCTAAGACAAATAAATCCCATGTTGCTGCCTGTCATGGAGAAAGAAGTGAAGAAGTTGTTAGAGGCCCAGATTATCGTTCCCCTGAGATATTCTGAATGGGTGGCCAATTTGGTTCCGGTAAGGAAGAAAAGTGGAGAAATCAGACTTTGTGTCGACTTCAGGAACCTGAACAAGAGCTCAAAGAAAGACAACTATCCCCTGCCCAACATGGAACACATTTTACAAAGGGTAACCAGAGCATCTAGGATCTCCATGATCGATGGTTTCTCTGGCTATAATCAGATATCAATCATGCCTGAAGACAGAGAAAAGATAGCCTTCACCACTCCTTGGGGCACATTCATGTATGCCAAAATGCCATTCAGACTGATGAATGCAGGAGCGACATTTCAACAAGCCATGGACATAGCCTTCATTGGGGAGAAAGATAAGTTCATGGTGATCTATCTGGATGACATCACAGTCTTCTCGAGGTCCGACAAAGAGCACTGCTGTCACTTGAGGAAAGTCTTCTCAAAATGTTGAAGATTCGGCCTTTCCCTAAACCCCAAGAAATATTTGTTTGCTATGGAGGAGGGGAAGCTATTAGGCCATATAGTATCAACAGAAGGAGTGAGAATTGATCCTAGCAGAGTGGAGGCAATTCGGACCCTATCAGTTCCCAGATCTAAGAAGGAAGTTCAGGCCTTTCTGGGGAAGATTAATTTTCTGAGGAGATTCGTCTCAAATTTTGCTGAGCTGGTGAAACACATCACAGCCATGCTCAGGAAGGGAAATGAAGTGAAATGGACCGCTGAACCCAGGGAATATTTTGTCCAAATAAAGAGGGCATTGACTGAGGCACTTGTGCTGATCAGTCCTGACTATTCCAAAGATTTCCTTATCTTCTCTTTCGCTTCTTTTAATACAGTAGCAACGGTCTTGTTGCAGAAAAATGAGGAAGGACGAGAGCAACCCATCGCCTTCTTCAGTAAGGCATTAAGAGATGCAGAAGTCAGGGATGAAATCATGGAGAAACAAGCCTATGCCTTAGTGAAAGCTCTCAAAGCTTTCAGAGTCTATGTCTTGCACTCAAAGGTGACTGCATACGTTCCTTCAGCCTCTATGAAGGACATCCTTGTACATCCCGACATAGACGGGAGGAGGAGTAAATGGATAGCCAAGATCCTGGAATTTGACTTGGAAATAAGGCCTACGAAATGTATCAAAGGTCAAGGCTCAGCCAAGCTGTTGGCTGAAGCTAATTACAAATATTTGGGGGTAGATTTCATCAATTCATGTTCAAGAAACCAACAGAATCAGCTATCCGATGTAGACCCTCGAACAGAACCCCTATTGGCTCGATGTCCTTGGTATCAGGATGTCATATATTTTCTGCAGGAGTTGCGGCCTCCAGATGGCCTACAAAGAAACAAGGCAAGATCTATGAAGCTCAAAGTAGTCAGATATTGCCTCGTTAATCAAATTTTATACTGGAAAGACCCCCTAGGAGTTCTTTAAAAATGCATGGATCCACAAGAGGCCGACAGGATCATGGTCAAATTTCACAGTGGCCTATGTGGAGGGCACCATTCCTGGAAGACCACAGCCCACAAAATTCTCAGAGCTGGGTACTATTAGCCCACCTTGTTCGCTGATGCCCATAGAGGAGTTAGAATCTGTATCTTGTGCCAAAGATTTTCAGGAAAACAACAACTCAAGTCTCTGCCTTTACAACCTGTAGATGTTTCAGGACCTTTCCAACAATGGGGCCTATATTTTATTGGATAAATCCACCTTGCTTCCAGTGGACAACACAGATGGATCCTGACTGCCACATATTTCTTTACTAAGTGGATCGAACCTATCCCCACCAGGAGTGCTTCCCACAAGGTAGTTATTGGATTCCTGGAAGACCTCGTCACAAGATTCGGCTGCCCAAGAAAGATCATCACTGATAAAACAACCTCTTTCAAGGCTGAGCCATTAGTCAAGTTCTGTGAACAGTTTGGGGTCAAACTGATTCACTCCACCCCATATTATCCCCAGGGCAATGGTTTAGCAGAATCCTCCAACAAAATCATGATAAGGATCATCAAGAGATTATTGGAGGACAACAAAAGGGCCTGGAATTCGAAACTGAAATTCGCTTTATGGGCCGATCGGGTGACCACAAAGAGATCTATAAGCATCTCCCCTTTCCAGTTATTTTACGGAGCAGAAGCTGTCTTCCCTTCTCAGTTGGCCATTTCCATGGCGAAATTATTCCAAGATTATCAAGAAGAGCCCAATGACATGATCAGAAGGATTCATCAACTGGTAGAAGTCTAGCAGGCCAGAGAGCAGGTTATGGACAAAATTTAGGATCATCAGCAAAGGATCAAGCAGGTTTTCAATAAGAAGGCCAAGAAGGAAGAATTTCGGGTAGGAGACCTGGTGCTGAAATGGGATGCTCCTAAACAAGACAAGGTCAAGCACGACAAATTTGAAGCCCTGCGGATCGGGGCTTTCAAAATCTCTGAGGTTTTCTCAAATAACACATATCGGCTGCAAACTTTGGAAGGTGAAGAAGTTTTCAGCAGCCCAGTAAATGGGCATTTTCTTAAAAAATGTTTTGTCTGAGCCTTCCTTAGCTCCCTTATTTGTAAATATTGTCCTTTTAGTTCTTTGTTTATTTTTACTTTTCGGCTTAGTAAATGACTCCATAGCCCAACAGCTAGGCATTGGAACTGCAAAATGAGTCCTTAGAGCATCGCAGGGATGAATCTATCCCCCATGGAGCCTAATGTTAGCAACATTACTTGCCTTCGGCATAGCGACATCCAGGTCCACAGGTTGCACGAGAGGCGCCCAAGTGCAGCACATAGAAGAGGTCCTTTTCGGACTTAAAATCAAGCGAGTGGGCACTTCATTCTTTTGTGGCAAGAATTCATCGACAAAACAGAGCAGCGGTTAATGGGTTGTTGCAGCCACCGAGTCACACTAATTATGGCAAAAAAAAGTTTTCAAGGGGCGTCAATCACGATCAGTATAAGCACAGTAGTTATTTCTCGGACTCGGGGTTCATGAGTTCAGAGGGCAAACTATGTCTTTTAAGTTGCACGAGATTGTGAGATACGAAAAGTGCCTAGAGGGGGTCAACCTTCGCTGACCATCGCGTCTCGGGACTTTGCGAGGGGAGAATGCCAAAGTTCAATACTCCAGCTCGCGAAGCCGCAAGTTGCGAGAGGCGTTAGTACTTGGGCTCTAGCCGACGGTTACATGTAGAGAGCGCTGACCAGAAAAGGGGCCCGACCCATATCGCCATCTCGAGGATCGGGAGTTTAGAAAAGGGAGCCAAGGGTCTTTGACCCATGAACTCACGAATCGCGAAAGGAAAAGAACTTTTAATGACGGGCCCGCAGTATCACGAGGCAGTCTCGACCATCCGTCCACATGAGACACTTGGCGCATGATTAGGCTCCTCGCCTATTCGCTCATCGCAACTCCGACACACAAAAAGAAGCTCCTTCATATCCCCGATGCGCGAGGTGCCGAGAGTGTCCAGGGCCCGGGCCCACGGCATCGTCGGGAAAGATAACAACCGTCAGAACTAGAGGGACACATGGCGCCAGATTAAGCCGTCTCGGCATTTCGCTCATCACAATTTCAAGAAGCAAGGATTAGCTCCTCCCCATCCGCGAATGATGAAAGCACCTTTGAGAGTAAGCACAGAGTCACAGCCTGTGGTCACTTGGGAAACAAAGAGAGCTGTGCGGGAAGGGCCAAAAGCACCGAGTTCAGTTACAGAGGAGATCATCGTGACCTCTGGGCGCCATCGGATCCGATCTCAATCCCGTGTCTCACTTGGAGTAAATGAAGGCATGAACGGGTGGTTGAAACCTCCCTTCATTCATTAAGTGTGAGATATGGAGGGTCTGGCAAGCGATCTGCTCGAAGGGGTCCTATGTACCATTTTTTTCATCGAAGCCATGTTGAAGTCTTCGAAGAGACAGAGAAGTCTGCACACGCTAGCTCGACACTTAATGGCTCAGCTACCCTCCTTACAGGAGCCATGCACAGTTAAGGTGGCCCGTGAAGAAGAATTTTAGTACGAATTTGACTGAAAAGACACCGAGCCCTGGGTGACTGGGCACACCTCTGTTAGGCAATTTTTTCTGAGTATATAGGCTCAGTTTTTGTATTTTGTAAGTATTGATGGTAGAGCGAAGCTCTCGATTGTAAAGTTCTAGAACAGACTCTAGTTCTCTGGTTATGCATTGGTGTGTAAGATTTCTTGTTTAATAACAAACAACCTTCCCACTCCATCTAGTTTTCATCTTATGCTAAGAGAGTTCATGATCGACTGATCCGCACAGATTATAGCAATTATGTTGTGATAAAGGATTTATTGTGGCATTGTTGTTTTCTCTGGTTTTCTGCGTTTGAATGTAAGAAGATATCGCGTTTAGATGCCTTCTTCTACAGTCTATTAGGAACCTGATGTTTACGACAAACCTCTGCTTTTCTCTTATATAAGTCTTCCCCCCTACTCACCCTTACTACAACTCACTGTCTAAAGTTATCTAAGACCTCACTTGCCCATGCACGCCTGGCCTAGTTGCGGAGTTAGAACCACATCATTTTGAGTTAACTCCCATTTGATCACCCCATCAAACAAATCGTGACATAAACTAATGGGCGTCGGGCTCTGCTCCTGCTGCAATCCAGGGGTGACTTCTGACGCTAACAGTTTCATTCAAGAGACAAAATACACTTTAGACAGAATGGAAACAATCAGTAAAAAACACTGGACTAAGTACAAGATGTTGGTTGTCGAAAGCCAACAGATGGCGAGAGGTATTCTCACCTTGTGGAACCCACAATCAGTGAACCTACTTGCAACAGAAGCCATGAGACACACACTTTCTGTTAACATGCAAATTATAGGGAACATAGTGGAAATTATATGTACTAATGTCTATGGCACCCAAGTGATGGAGGAAAAAAGGAGAATGCTCCTATACCTAGAGAATCGAAAGGATCGTACCCGCAACCTCCATTGGATCCTGGCAGGGGATTTCAACATCATCACTACACTCGCTAAGAAAAAAGGGGGGCACCGGGAGACTGGACATAGATGCGGAAGAATTGTTAGCTTTCATTGACACAATGGAGCTTGTGGACATCATGACTAGCAATGGACAGTTCACTTGGAACAACAAACGACTAGATCACCTTCAGGTAGCTACAAGTCTAGACAAATTCTTGGTGTCAGAATCCATCATTTTGCAGGGACTAACTTTGGACTGCAACATCCTCCCTTGTGGGGGATCATACCACTGGCTAGTTCAAGGAAGGGGAGAGGAATACCAAGTTTTTTCATAGAAAAACTATTGCAAGAAGATCCCATAACAAAATCTTGAAGATTAGGGATCAGGACGGGATCGAAAGATAATCCCACCAGGAAATTGAGAATACATTGGTCAATCACTTCTAGGGGATAGCCTAGGATCCCAACCAAGACAGATCCGAGGCCATACAAAGAATAATTCAGCACATCCCTAAGTTGGTCACAAAGGATCAAAATTTCGGCCTAAGCAAACCCATCGCAAAGGAAGAAATTGACCAATTGGTCCAGGAGATGCACAATGGAAAGGCCCCAGGCCTGGATAGATTCACAGTGGAATTCTTCAAAGCCTGCTAGGAAGTGGTTAAGCATGACATTTACGGGGTGGTGGAGAACTCCAGGCGATCGAAATCCATCCTGGAAGCTTTAAATGCCACAATGATCACTTTAATCCCGAAAGAAAATGAAGCTAGGACCCCAGACCGCTACAAGCCTAAAGCTTTATGCAATGTAGTTTACAAGATAATATCCAAAGTCATCGCCAATAAATTGAAGCCACTCCTTCTCACACCGATTTCACAGGAATAAGCGGGTTTTGTGGAAGGAATACAAATCCAGGACAATATCATCCACGCCCATGAGATTATTCACACGCTAAAAAGCCAAATGAGAGGGGGGATGATAATCCAACTTGATTTGGAAAAGGCTTACGACAAACTAATCTGGCACTACATGGCTAAGATGTTGGAATCTTTTGGGTTCGAACAACACTAGATCAACTGGATCATCACTCTAGTCTCAATGACAAGCTACTTGCTACTAATCAATGGAGCCCCAACTAAACCTTTCTGTCCATCTAGAGGCATAAGACAAGGGGATCCGTTGCCCCCCTTCCTGTTCATTCTAATGATGGAAGGGCTAAGCAGAAGAATAAAAAGTGCAACTGCAACCGGTGAAATAAAAGGCATCAAACCTTTTGAAAACTGTCCAACCTCCACACACCAACAACTCGTTGATGATACCCTACTCCATGGAACACCCACGGTAAAGGAAGCAAAGGCTTTTCAAAGAATATTAGAAGACTTCGAGGAAGCCTCGGGGGCAGAAATCAACCACTCCAAATCCATGATATATTTCTTCAACACTAATCCAACAATTCAACGACACTTGGACAACATTCTGGGGTTTGAACGTAAAACGCTCCCAACGAAATACTTGGGAATCCCCTTGACAGAAAGAGCTTGCAAAAATGCTACATGGGAAGGAGTTATCAACAAACTATAGGAGAGGGTAAAAAATTGGACATACAGAGCCTTGAACCTGGATGGAAGGCTTATCCTCACCAAAACGGTTCTACAAGCAATTCCTGGCGTATATGATGTCAGTGTTCCCAGTCCCCAAAGGAATCCTACAAAAGATAAGATCCATCCAAAGAGACTTCCTATGACAAGGCGCAACAAATAAAAAGAAATGGGACCTGGTGGCCTGGGATAAGGTCTGCAGACCAAAAAGCAAAGGCGACATTGGGTTACAAGAGCCACAGGTAACCAACGAAGCCTATGGGGCAAAGCTCTGGTGGAGATGGGTAAAAGACAAATAAGTGCCTTGGGAAAACCTGTGGAAGGTCAAGTATGCCCTGAACATCAGCGACTAGGATGGAATTCGGTTCATGGGCACAAGGGAGGGATTAGCCATCTGGAATCTTGCCTGGCGAAATAAGAATTGGATCCAGAAACACAGCTTCTGGGAAGTCAGAAATGGTAGAAAGATAAGGTTTTGGGAGGGTGCATGGCAACAGGAACCCAGAATGGAAAATCTGGACAGGGAGGAGCTTCAACGGGAAATGATTGGGCAAGGAATAACAAAAATCCATTATTACTGGAAGCAAAGGGATGGTAGAACTGGATGGAAGATCTGGGACAAAATTAATACACAAAATAGAGCCCAGATCGAAACAATAACGAAAGAGGTGGAGGAGGAATTGGGGAAAAGGAAAATTGGGGTCTCAGAAGAAGAGTACCAATTGAGGTGGGGCAGGAAAAATGGGGGTGAATTCAACTTAAAAGAAGCACGGTATTACATCACAGGCCAAGACCAAGAAAATATAGAGAAAGAGTGGGAACAGATTTGGAAAAGCCCCCAATGGCCAAAAATCAAAATGTTCAAATGGCTAGTTCTACATAACCAAATTCTAACTTGGGAGAGCCTCATGAAAAGGGGTTTCATAGGTCCCTCTCGATGCCATCTCTGTCAAGTCAAGGAGGAAACAACTAATCACCTCCTCGACGAATGCAATTACACATCAGAGGTTTGGGATTGGGCGACAGACATATTCCACCAATCCAATAGGATTCAAGGGAACATCAACGCAAGCATCAACAACTGGAATGAGGGTTACAATGAAAATGAAATGGTGAAACTTTGTTGGAATCTAACGCCGGGGATGATCATCTGAGAAATATGGAAAGAACCGAACTGACGCATCTTCAGGAATGAAAGCATATCGACATAAAGGATAAAGGAGGCAATAGTTTCTCAAATAAGAGAAACAGTGCAAAGACGCAACTGCAATACAGAGAAATCACAACTTACAGACCAAGACTCCCACATCCTGGATTTTTTCCATCTAAAAGAATGGCGCAACAACATACCTATAGGGCGCAACCCGCAACTCTAGATAGGAGCCTGCAACTATACTCCCTCCGTCAGGGTTCGTCAAATTGAATTTTGACATGGTGGCAAAAGGAAATCCAAGAGTGGCAGGGGCAGGTGGAGTGATCAGAGACAGCGGTGGAAACATTATCTGATTGGGATTTATGTAGGAACACAATGAAATACATAAATACACATAGACGCAAAGATGCAACGGAAATAAGACTTCATTTCATTAATAACAAATGATTGAAAAATGGTTACAGACAGAATGGAAATAAACTAGCTAGGGCGCTGGTAGCTTATCTCTGAGAAGAGATGTGGTGGATACTGGCCTCTGAACTGTGTTACAATGAGGCTCCAAGGCCTATTATTATTGAGAAACAATGAAAAACCCTAAACATCCAAATACCTAACCCTAGGATATGAAACGCCAAGACTATGGGCCCCGTTTGGGTAAGTTGGTACATCAACTTCCCAGGGACGTAACTTTGGCATACGATCTCTGTTTGACGCGTTCCATACCTTGTTAGAAAGATCTATCCGAGTACTACAAATTTTGGGTGAGAAACATCAATCTGAATTGCATGTTTCTCCCCATTTTCCCAAAAAACGTCGTTTAAGGCCTTACAACGGCTCCGGAAGTTCAGGACCCGAAAAACTTCTAAAAGTAGTAAACTATGCGGAAACTGAAAAAATGAAAGAAGAAATGGTGGGGCTCCAAGTGGAATAGGTGGGTGGCCACCAATATCCACCTGGATCATTCCTCCCCCCTTAGGAAGCAATGGTCCCCATTGCGTTGAGCTCCTCCATGAGATGAGGAAACTTCTGTTGAACTTGGTCCCTGGTGAGCCACTTGCCTTGGTGAAGGAGTTGGCCTTCTTTGACAACTCGATATAGCGGTATCCTTTGTTGTCGAGTGTGCTTGATCTGTGTATCCATGATCTGATCAATTATTGCTTTTTCCACGCAGTTTGGATTTAACTTTGTTGGTGTGAGTTGTTCTGCCATGTCGGATGTGTCTAGTAGAGGTGGAAAGTAGGGCCAAAGGTGGTCAACATTGAACACTGGGTGCAGACCAAGGAATGGTGGAATGCTAAGCTCAAAGGAATTGTCCCCTACAGCCTTGGTGAGGGTGTACGACCCATATCGGAGCGGACGAATCTTGCGGTGGGGTCCAGCGAGGTGCTCCTTTTGCAAATGCAGCCACACTTTGTCGCCCACCTTAAAGTTGTGTGGCACCCGATGTTGATCATGTTGTTGCTTGTACTTAGCATTGGCTCTGTCCAATATGTCATGAACCTATTGGCCGATGTGTTGAATGTGCTCAATGAAGTTGTTTTCCTTGTCAGCCTCAGACTGGACATGAGCTGAATCTTCCTGAGTAGCCACAAATGGCATGGCTATGTCAATGGGACATAGTGGCTGGAATCCCAAGCCCACTTGAAAGGGGTTGTGGCTGGTTGAGCTATGGAGAGCCTGGTTGTAGATGTGTTTTACATAGGGGAGGCTCTCATCCCATTTGTGTGGATGCTTTGAATTGTACATACGTTGAATGTGTACGATCATCCAGTTGACGACCTCTGTTTGGCCATCAGATTGCAGATGGAAAGATGTGGACTTGGTGAGCTTGGTGTCCAGCATCAACCAGAGGCTAGACCAAAATGTACCGAGGAACCTACTATCTCGATCTGAGATGATATATTGTGGGATCTCAAAGTGTACCCACACTCGTTCAAAGAAGAGTTTAGCAGTGGATTCTGCTGTGATATTCTTCTTGCAGGCCATCATAATGGACATCTTCGAGAATCGATCGATGACCGCAAAAACACAGTCATTTCCATGCTTAGTAGAAGGAAGGCCTGACATGTAATCCATAGAGATGGATTTCCAAGGTTGAATGGGGGTAGGAAGAGGAGTATAGAGGCCTTGCTTCTTGATGGTCGGTTTGGCAATGGCGCAAGCAGTGCAGGACTTGATGTACTTCCCGACATCTAGTTGAAGGTTCGGCCAATAGAAATACTTTTGCAGTACTGCCACGGTTTTCTCGACCCCGAAATGCCCAACAACCCGACTTTAGTGCGCCTCC